>MU825399.1:3359465-3398587 GCA_029204205.1 Desmophyllum pertusum
TGTAAACAAGGTCAACAAGGTGTGATACATCTCAAAAATGCTAACGAGTTTTAACGGGGTTCTTCTACCACGACATTTTAGGTCATTTTATTCTTGGTTTGCAACTGACGTCATCGCCGCCATGTTGGCAGGGTCTTTGTCAATTGAATCTCTCGGGAATGGTTGCAAACCAGCAATAGGTTAAGAAAAGGCCAGGAACCAATCAATATAATAATAGTTTTTATGTTGAAAAACTAAACCGAAAACGGTTATTTTTGGCAGATGCGCTATCCATTACGTTGCTTTAGTCTATAAGGATTTACAGTTGTAGCTATTGTCAAAAATAATTGGGTTTATTTGATTTTATCGTTAAGTTTATATTATTTATATTAATATTAAAATTAATTATATTAGTATAGTTTACATTCGACATTACCTTTTTCTGTTCCAACTCAATAGCGTCGTCCAAAATATCATCCAAAATAAAATAGCCAAACCCCTCTCGCTGCATCTGATCAGACTGCATCGGATCAAGTAGACGAGTAGTAAAATCCTCCACAGAGTTTGCAAGCTTGTCAAACATCTGTCCCTCGGATCCTTTGCTTTTTGCCAAGTTACGAAGACGATTGTTTACCTGAAAATTATTTAAGAGAAGGTAATATTTCAAACACGAGAGATAGTGTTTCATCCGATTTCCAAACACCGAGAAAGGGAGTTGAAATAGTACGACGCGCTGTTACGACGCGCGTTATTCGAGGTGTTTGAAAATGTGATGAAACACTATCTCAAATGTTTGATATATCTTCTCAATCGAAAAAAAAGCTAAGGAATAATAGGAGAAATGAAATCTTAAAAATCTATGCTAATTATAAGACCGGTTGTCCAAACCGTCTACGCGGTTATCATTTCCTTTGTTTTAACATAAATTTCATATCAAATATGCGCTTAATAATAATAATAAACTTTATTTCGGGAGGGTGACACATAACAGTATCTCAACTGACGAGCTAGTGGCCCTCCATCCTAAAACTATAAATACAAATACAATTGATATACCTAAATTATGGACAATTAAAAATTACAGCTAAAAATTACAATATCAGATTAAAATTTGGTAATGCTAATTAAAAATCTACGAATGATATAACTTACATTAAATTTAGACTAAAAATAAAAATACGCATACTGAACAGTGCAGTTTTTAAAAGAGTCAGACTAGTTAATAAAATAACACCTCGTAAAAAACCAGCAGGGAATTAAAACCAAACACCGCAGTCAAACAACTTCATGTTTTTACCTTCATCCCCATCAACAGGGAATTGGAGACACACTTTGTAAGAATCTTTGGTGTGATTTTCTTCTCAATAGTGTCAAAAGAGTTCTTCTTGGATAATAACTTTTTCATCAAGAATTCTTCATTCCCTTCCATATCTAAAAGGAAATAGTTCAGTTTACAAAATTAGAGGATATCTAAAGCATCACAGTAGCAATAACGTGTTTTTGACTACTATCATTAGCATAAATCAGTGATTGATTATTGACAAACTCGCAATCTGATTGGATGCACGGGCGTCAGCTATCGATTCATAGACATGAATGAAGAGTAAGCCCCATTAAAATTACCTGTGCATCATATCATTGCCGAGCCAAATCATGATGAAATGTTTAAAAAAAACCGTCAAGAAACGTCCTATCTAAATCCTATGTTTCATAGATCAGTAAGTGGTTCGGTCAAAACAACTGTTGATGTACTTTTCGTTATTATTTTCTCAGTTAAATAGTTGACTTAACCTTGGAGGTGCTGCGACCCCCAACTTCGAGCTCGTAGTCTAATTGATAAAGATATAGTAACTCGCGGAAAAGCATCAAATCTCCAAAGGAAAAGTAACATGCGATAAAACAAAACATTTCACTCACCACTTTCATTAAGATCAAAACCTCTGTTATCCAGGACAAACCTGCAAGTAAGAACAAGTTAAAACACGTGAGGAAAACATCCAAACTAACACTGGCTTGATTTCAACCATTTAAAAATTTCCTCGGAATAAAGAAGATATAGCTCGTCGGGCACGATGAAACGGTCAAGGAATAAATCAGCTTATGACCGGGTGAGCAAAAGAATATAATACCATAATGGAAAATAATACTACATCAGGTATTCACGGTGGTCGATTTGCATGTTTGTTTAAAAAAGTTAGACATATCATATCGAAGAAGAAGTGTTGGCTGTATTATCCACAAAATTGCATACAACAAGTTGACATAAAAAAAGTTGAATGTTGGGGGTCATGGCGGTGGCCATGGTGGTCATGGTCATAGTGATGGTGGTGGTCATGGCGGTGGTCATGGTCAAAGTGATGGTTATGGTGGTCATGGTGTTCATGGTAGTCATGGTAGTCATGGTGGTCATGGTGGTGGTCATGGTGGTCATGGTAGTCATGGTAGTCATGGTAGTCATGGTGGTCATGGTGGTCATGGTAGTCGTGGTGGTCATGATGGTCATGGTGGTAGTCATGGTAGTCATGGTAGTCATGGTGGTCATGGTAGTCATGGTAGTCATGGTGGTCATGATAGTCATGGTGGTAGTCATGGTAGTCATGGTAGTCATGGTGGTCATGGTGGTCATGGTAGTCATGGTGGTCATGGTAGTCATGGTAGTCATGGTAGTCATGGTGGTGGTCATGGTAGTCATGGTGGTCATGATGGTCATGGTAGTCATGGTAGTCATGGTGGTCATGATGGTCATGGTAGTCATGGTAGTCATGGTAGTCATGATGGTCATGGTAGTCATGGTAGTCATGGTGGCCATGGTAGTCATGGTGGTCATGGTGGTCATGGTAGCCATGGTTGTCATGGTATTCATGGTAGTCATGATGGTCATGGTAGTCATGGTAGTCATGGTGGTCATGGTTGTCATGGTGATCATGGTGGTAGTCATGGTAGTCCTGGCATTTGTCATGGTGGTCATGATTGTGGTCATGGTGGTCGTCATGGTTGTTATGACGGTGGTCGTAGTGGTCGTGCTGTTGGTCATAGTAGTCATGGTGATGGTTGCTGTGTTGCGGTGGTTGTGGTTAGGTGTCGTTAGACATAATCATATCCATTCAGGTTTCATTTGTTTCATTTTATCTACCAGGCTAGTTTCAGCCTGCTAGTCAGACTTATTTAACAGTTAGAATAATATCATATTCGTGTTCTTTGTTTTCTTTTAGTAAAAATCAAAATTGTTGTTGTTTGTTCCTTGATTTGTTTCCTACTTACGTATCTCTATGTCGTTTTTAATTCCTCTGATTCTTTCTTCTTCTTCTTCTTTGTCAGAAGATCCTGTTGATAAGAAAAATGATTGAGTAAAGATATCGTATAGTTAGTCTTTTTTAATCAATTTCCTGTATTAAAATGCAGGTACTGACCCGGTTATTCAAAGGGTACATAATGCTATCCATGAAATAACTGATCACTATCCATGCAGTGGATTAATGTTAGCAAATCACAAAAGCAACTATGCCGGCTATCCACTTGATAGCGATTTATCCAGTTGAGAAGAGCCGTTAACCAATTAGATGTCAGTTTATTTTGCATCTGTTATCATGATTGCATGCTTGGTTCACCTCTTCGTTCGTTCGTTCGTTTGTGTGTTTGTTTGTTTGTTTGTTTGGTTGTTTGTTTGTTTGTTGTTTGTTTGTTTGTTTGTTTACATAGCGTTATTCAACCTATGAACAGGTGGGGTATGATCTGCTGTAAATGGGAAGGAAGGATAAGCCAGGGTGCTACTATGATAATCAGCCATGGCCACTTGTGTTTGGATCCGACGCTCTTGTTGATCTATATATCTTTCCATGTTCGTTCTCGGCTCTGTTTCGTTAGGATAAAATCTGACATAACCGTGTAGCACTTTTAAAAAGAAGTGCCATATATCATTATACTTTCTTGTCCAGTCTTTTTTTAAGATTTGTCTTTGGGTTGATCCACAGCGGAGTGAATAATTCATCTAATATAGAGCGGTTTTCAATTGAGTGTCGTAAAAACCAAAACCAAAGCAATTACAATGGCCAATCACAAAAAACATAAACAATACAATGAATAATGTACACGTAACAGGCGCCAAGCGCGGGAAACGCGTGTGACCAAGTCACGATCGTTTTGTTTTGCATCTGATTGGTTGAGTGTGTGGCGCGAGTTTTTTAAACCAATCATAGATTGTAGTAAAAGTAAAACCAAAGCAATACTGCGTTTACTTTCGACACTAAATTGAAAACCGCTCTACATAAGAGCGGTTTTCACGCAAATACGTGCCCAATTTGAAACAATTATATGTTACTTTTCCTTTTTTCATTAAATTGTGCTAAGAAAACGGACGACTTAACTTACCTTCTTCCTCGACATCAAACCCTTTATTGACATTGGCAAGCCTATAAATACCAAACAAACTAAGAGGTGAACAAAACAAAACAGCACTCATCATCATCATCACTCATAGTTAATGGATACAAATCTAGCAACTAAGGCAAACTCTTCTTCAAATTTCGGCTCAAAATTGTTCCAAATTATCTATAAAAGGTATTATTCTGTACTTGTATTTTCTAATACTCACCCATCATTCTGCCTCTCTGATTCGTCTTGCTCTTTCTGAGCAATTTCTAATGCCAAAAATAACCAAATGAGGAAATTAGATCACACCCACATGATAAATTAATTAAGGGTAAATTGAATTGGAGATACACCCCTATTTTGTAAGAATCTTTTTGCATGTTGATAGAAAGAGCTTTATTATACCATTGAAAATTATGGTAAATATGTACCATGTATAATATACTTCTTTGCCGAGTTAACAAAATGATAAAAATGTGTTCAGCTCAGGTCATGTTCATGATGGTTTTCCTGGTCACATCCGTATTACTAAGTTTTACTGATCTTATACTATAATCTGTAATCTAAGATCGGCAGAAAAATAAGAATATTCAGCTTGGGCATGAAATGTATACATCCTTACAAAAAAAAAGAGTGTATGGAAACGATGAAATTTTTTCACTGCAATACTTACCACCATTAGACAGGGGATGCTGGGTGACACTGCCCATTTCTAGTCCGGCATCAACTGAAATTTAATCAGTCAAATACTATTGTCATTCAGTCAATCCTCGTCAAATAAAAAAAGTTTAGTAGTTCGTCTATTGGGATCATCGATATCCTGGTGAGGGTAGTCCTGAAAGGACAATTATTGGTAAGTGACGTTTCAATAACCTAAGCGGAAGTCATCTTCAGAGTCAAGTGAAATGTTCTTCGCCTGTGAATGGTATGAAGTCTCTGGTACTTGAAAGTGATTGGTCAGTTTCACCGTGATGTTATTGGCTATCCATACTTTCTTTCTTTCTTCCTTTCTATTATACAGTTGAACCTCTCCACAATAGCCTGCGAGCAAGCTCTCTTGGCGTTTTTGGGGGAAAAGAGAAAGAGCGGGGGAAAGAGAGCTTGCACTAATGTCTCAGAATTTTGAATGCCGCCCCCCAAAACCCCCCGCCGTTTCCCGCTTTTGAGCTGTCAAAATTTGGTCAATTGAAACTTCGTGGTCGTCTCAATTTTCTACGTAACGCAATGCCTTGTATTCGATCTCACACGCTCGAAAGTCGTTTCTCAAAAAGTACTAAACGGGTCGAATCGAAAAACATCTCTATCGATAGGGGTTTCAAAGCGCAGGACAGCTAGAATATTTGTTCCCCGTTTGTTAGAAATTCCGCTCTGAAATTTCTGTTGCAAGATTTTGCATATTTACCGTTACAAAAGCCAGTGTGTAGTATTTCCCAGTATGCTACGAAAAATGTTGTTTCTCCGGAACTACCGTACCATTTGACTCGAGAGAGAGGTCTCTTTGGAAAGCATTTTCAAAGCGCTGAACAGAAAAAATATTTAGTACGTGCCCCTTCGAAGTTTACTTCCAAAAATACCTGAACTAATTTTTCTGCATGAGTGATAAACACTAAAGCGTCATGTTTACTAAGAAGACGTCATCAGTTAATTAATTTCCACCAATCAGCATTTCGCGTCGATTTTTTGAGCGCAGATATTCAAAACTCTGAGACATCGTTGCAAGCTCTCTTTCACTTTCCCGCCTCCCCGCCCCCACCCCCCAAAAAACCCCAGAGAGCTTGCTCGCAGGCTATCTCCACAACGGCCACCCGGGTGCAGAATTATCTGGCCGTTGTAGAGATAGGGAGGTTTCAATAAGCGTAAAGTGTATGGATCGGCGCACGGTCGGGACGAACAATCCTGGCTGTTGTGGAGAGGTGGCCGTTATAGAGAGGTGGCCGTTAGTGGAGGTTCGACTGTATTCATTTATTTTATTCACTCACCGGTGACTTGAACATCATTTATTGCCACAGACACTTGACGATCATGCTCGTCTGCCATGACTCACCTGATGATAAAATCGTTAAATAAGCTACTTCACAGTTGTGAATCTTAAAGCGTTTAACGTTCGTCTTACGTAATCCATGTCAATCTTCTACATCATTATTATTCCACTATTATGTCATTTCACCATATAAGGTCAAGAGAACGTGCAAAATATGAGACCGTATTACACTCCTATTAATTTCAATACTCTTACAGGGAATTTTTCAGTGGAATAATAAAACCCTTATTAACCCTTATTCGATACATATAGTTTAACATATCGGATACGCGCCGACATTTTGCTCATTGCTCGCATTTTTCATGGCGTAAAGAGGCCTAAGTTACCCAACAATAGTTTCCGCAACACCACTGAGTAATAATGGAATGATGAATTCAATCTGACACTTTAAAAGTGCAAATGCGATGAGTGTAAGCGATAAAATCGTACGATGAATATTTCATATTTGAGCCACCGAGTAGCAATAGTCAAGTATCGTTATAGTCGAAAACGCTGCTATGGCGAGCATGTGTGTTTCAGATTAATTTTACTACATTACTACATTAATGTGCACGGCTGTTTTCGAGTAGCTGAAATATCTCGACTAATATAGTGTGTTGTTTTGAAGCCACGGGTGGGTTTGTATTATACCAGGAGCCCATTACCTGATTATACGAATAAACCAAAAACATTAACAAGTTTGCTGTGTTCGTGAAATCCAAAACAACATTCAGTTGTCAACGTATGATCTCAGTTTTCTAGGAATATCTGTTATTGCGTCTGCAAATTTGCTAGTGGTCGACTTCAGGTCAGTGAGCGAAGTTCATTTATAGATTTTCTTCGCAATCAGCCGTTAAGGGTAAAAATGTTCTTAGTTAGCTTTATAAGTCTTGTATATAGGTTTTAACTGAAGAAAGTAGAACTGAGGTAGTTCTTTTCTCAGTTATGAAAGTAAGACGTAGACGCGGATCGTATAACGGACCTATTAGCATTCAATAGACACGGACTATATCAGATTCCTGTTTACAACAGCAACCCTTCGGAACAGTCACGTCACGTTCGCTCAGTGGAGGGCTGAAATTCAATTACCCAACGTACAGTATATAGGTGCACCGGTGAGAAACTAAATTCCTTCACATCATCGCCGGGATATAGAGTGCAATACGTCATTGCGAGTGCAGGTTCGTATCGGCCCTAAACAAAATGTTAACATCTTTTCACTCAGCCAGAACTGATTTCTAAGCCCGGTATGATGACAAAAGTCTAGCTATCGTTAATAATGGCAGTTTAGTTCTTTACTGATGCGTCTCAACGATTTGAAGTGCAACAAGAGTAGAACAAAAAACCTAGAAGCATATGTTTTTTTTTTCGGTGAAGTACAAGAAAATCAGAAAACTATGACGATGAAAAGCAAAGGGGTTTGCCCTGAGCGTTGTTTGCCAATGTTCAGTCACTTTGTAATTGTTTCTTGCTCTTGAATGGTTAATTACGTTAGTTATTTGAGCCAATATAAATCGGACTTTCCAAGCGGGTAAATCGAAACCTTGCACTAAAAAAAATGCTGAATGTAAGTGAGCTTATTTTCACTTCATGACCTGGAAAACGCAAAAAGAAAACTAAACGGGCAGCCGATTTCGTTTCAAATTAGTTCTACAATGTAGGATGTAGTCATGCGGAGACTATTAACAAAAAGCTATGTCAAGATATTAGTCACCTTCAAATCGAACCATAAAATAACAGTTTACCAAGGTAGAAAAACGTCAAAGAGGTAATAATACACCAAATAGGAACAAGGATGGCTAAGATTGTGGAAGATTGAGAAGGATTGCACTATCACAAATTTAGTTCGGTTCAAGATGCGCCATCCGTGACGTAAAGAGTTCCTTTCTATTATTTTGACCGAACAACAGTATGACCCAATAACGACGCAAAAGAAACGGCCATGGATATGACAGTGGGTTTTTTAAGTGGAAAACAATACCGCAGTATCAACAACCGTGAGATACTCGCGCGAAGCACGAAACCTCGTGCAAAATCTAGCATAGAAACGTCCAGTACAATTTACCGAATCGCTTTAAACTCGACAATGAACTCGGCTGTTTCGTTAATCGAAACATTTTGAACAATCTAATTTGCTAATTTGAAACTCGATTGAATTATTTTTGTTGCTCCATAAATGCCCACATAAATGTTCAAGTAATGTTTACACAAGAAATCCGGATATTTCAAACTGAGTCAATAAGTTAATCGGTAGATTTGTAACTTAAATGTTATTCTCACCTTTTTCGCTCTACTATTCTCTTTCGGATCCCGCCATCGAAGAACTGAGCTACAAATGTTGCTTTAGAGATATGTAATTGACCCGATGAACCGTGATACGGACCTACTGTGTCACGATGCAGCACGTAAATCCAGACGCAGTGTATATTTCTAAGGGTCTTCTAATGTAGCCTGGGCTGATCTCGGTCAGGTTAAGGAACCTTTCTCCACTACGCCCACTTTTGATGTCACTTTTCGTCCAATCTTGCTTATTTATTCGATTCTCGAGGTCTTGTGATGCTTTCACAAAGATATTAAACAAATCAAAGAGATTCTGAATGCATAAATACCTCAAGGCACATAAATATTGTTCGCCTGGCTGAATAGCAATAAATATTCGGACTCGACGCATTTCCGGCTAGTTATCGTTTCTCTCCGCGGCAAAATGACGTCATTTTCGTTGACGTGAAACAACTGACGAAATGCAGGCCCGTCCAAATTGCCTATAAATTAAAACATAAACACATTACATTGCCAGTAAGTCACAATCTGTCAGAATGCGACTGGATGAGAAAAAACTATTTTTTAACAAACGATTTCTATGCATGATTGTTAAAATAGAAATCTCGAGCTCATAACTAACTGTTAAATAGTCAACGATGAGAGAGCCAATCAGACTCGCGGATTTACAATAGACCACAGGTACTAATAATTGTAGGTTTCAAAATGTTATCCTTTATCTCTCGTTTTCAAAGGAGATGAGAGACCCTGGGAACAAGGTTGGCTCACTATTCGCCCATAGAAAACTCAACGCAGGCCCCATCCACACTCCGTAATGCGTTTTCGAAACGCTCCGTTTTTACCGAAGACGAGCAGCTCCACGTCCACACTATCATTTTTCGCAGCATTTTCCCGTCCACACTAAAGCACTTGAAAACGCTACAACAGTCATCTGCGCATGCGACAAATAGACGCGCCCACGATGTAAATGACGTCAGCGTTTTCGAAAACCTCCGTTTTCGCTGTCCACACTAATACGATAGGGCTCCGTTTTCGCATGTTTCCACTCTGGACAGCGTTTTCAAATGTATGCATTTTCGATGAAAACGATCAGCGTTTTCGATCGTTGTAGTGTGGATAGTCGAAAACGCATAGAAAAGTACTAAGGGCCTGTTTATAATGGAGAAAAGTTGTCCCTGGTAGGAGGGTTACCCTCCACACCGAGCCAGATAACTTTTCATTAAATTTCTTTATAAATAGCAGCGAACCGTTTACATGAGAAATCGCAAAGTTGGCTCGGGGCAGGGTAACCCCTGAGTGGAGGGTTTACTCGCTTTGAAGGTAGGGTGACCCTGGGGGGCGGGCCAACTTGTTTCCATGTAAACACTTTGGCTATTGTTGTTTCACCTACCAGGGACAAGTCGGAACATATAGTGCATGCGCGAAACCGAAAGGGCCAAGTTTTGACTCGGTCAACAGGGACAACTTTTTCATATAAAACGCTCGGTTAAAAAGATGGCTCCGGGGGGAGGGTAACCCTCCTACCAGGGACAACTTCTCTCCATGTAAATAGGCCCTAAAACGCATCAGTGTGGACGGGGCGTCACAGTCTAATGCTTTACGCTAAAAGATAAAAGTCTTCAGTGTTTACAACAGATTCACATTTTATTCGTTTTCCTCAAAGAAGATCTCGAGCTCGCTATGATAAAATAAAGACCACATTAAAATAATTTAAATAAATTCATTACTTCAAAATAATCAAAAGCGAGTCTTCTTGACATTCCTGGTAATTGACCCTACAATCCACGGCAGCGACTAACCCTTTCACTCCCAGAGTCAAACCTAGGCTCGATTACCAGCCGCAGTTCGGGAAAATGAGCCCAAGGAACGAAGGATTGAAATCCAAATTCTCCTACGGAAAATTATAGGAAATATCTGCAAAGGTGAGGAGAATTTAAGAGCCGACTTAAAGGAGCTGCGTAACGGTTTGTGCATCTTGAAAAGTTTAGCCTAAATTTTCGCCATTCGCAATCCGTCTTAATCTTCTCCATCCATCCTAAACCATCCTTGTTCCTGTTTGGTTTCTTATTATATCTTTGGTGTTTCGCTACCTTGGTAAACTATTATTTTAAGGTGTGCCTTCAGATTTGACAGAATAAGCTGTTCCTGGTTGTATTTGTCGTCAAAAATATATATATATATATAAGGACTGAAAAGTACTCGTAACATAGCTCCCTTTAAAGGGATCCCCGACTGTTGCGAAACAAGTTGCCGTTAAGTGATAGAAAAATAATCTGAACCTAAAATTTGTGAAACCGCGAATTATTATTTTTTTCTGTGCTTAACGAAAAAAAAAACTGGCTACAAATCTCTGCCATTTTAGGTTTCAAATTTACCCGCTGTGCGCAGCGCCATTTTGATATTATATGATTATTGTGTTGCCGTATTGTCGTAAAACAAATAGCCCTTTTGGTTGTGTTAACAAAAGGGCAACCATGACTGAAACGTCATAAATAATCCAAGATGGTGGCGCGGCGCGGGTAATTGAAACCTAAAATGGCAGGATTTGTAGCCCGTTTTTTCGTTAACAACTCGAAATAATATTGCGCGAGTTTTCAACAAATTTTAGGTTCAGATTATTTTTCTATCACTTTAACGGCAAACTGTTCCAAACAGTGGGGGAATCCCTTTAAGGCTTACTGGTGATGTGGTGCGGTTTGATAAATTTCATCACCAAATTCACTGTCATTTGTGAGATTTTACTGTGTACAATCAGAAAAGCGTGGACACTTTGATTTAACCTTGAAGGCAACGAAATCACTGGCAGGAAAAAAAATAGACCAATTTGGCAACATGAAAGCCAAGTTTGTTTTTGTGACTAGTTCTTCTTGCTGTTTGATCTTTGCATGTGTATTGGTAGATACATAATTGACATATCAAAGTTAAGTCAAAGCTGTTTCACGCTTTTCTGATTCCCACAGTAAGGGACTAACATAAACAACAAACCAGAACCCTGCTAGCAACCAAAAATAAATTTACACATTAACGCTTTCGCACATTAATGCTTCTTTAAAGGCCAAGCCTTATAAATATACATCCAAATAATGCATCCACAAAAAAACTAAATCTTCGAAAAAAAAATTTTTAAAAACAAAAATTGGTTTTTCGCACACTCGTTTTATAGCCTTATTTTAGCAAGTGACAGGCACCCTTTTGCCAATTGCAAATCGCTATATGTTGGTAAGAAAATGACATTTTTTTTCAATGTCAAAGAATTATGGACCCTCCCGATCCACAAAACTGTATTATAACCAATTATCGCACACCCTAAAATAATATTGAAAATTTCGGATTCTATCGTCACGAACAAAATTACAAAAAAGCTTAATATTCTTTCCATTTCTATTAAGCCTCATAAAAGTGGGCTTGGCACATTTTATTGTAACTGAACAAATGTATATTCGTAAAACCACTACCCACATTGACCCGTTAATATAATTATGAAAGCTTTGATCTTTCTGTAATCCTTTAAACGCATTCAGTTTCATGTAAGAGGAGCTAATAAAAGCATTTTGTAAACTTCAGAAAACTGAAAGCAAACGAAACGGTGCATAGTTCGAACTTCATGCAACAGAAAATTCGAAAATTGCTTGTAACTGACAGACAGGAGGTTGCTGTTGCTAACTGTTACCACACTTTAGGTGTCACAGTCTCGTTACCCATGCCTCTTCAAGTTCCTTGGCTGCACCGAAAAGCCTGAAGAGGTCTGCGGTACGAGACTGGCTTTGCACCGTTGGGGGAACAAAGGCCGGCGATTTTAGGCAAAGTTTCGCAGGGGTACAGGTGATCTAAGCGCCCCCGCCCAATAGCCCTGCCCACACTATCCCCTTTTTCCCCCGACGGTGCGTATAACATCGGCAACAAAACCACCCGTCGGAATTCCCGCTAAAACGTTCAAATCCTCAACGGCTGCAAGTATAGCAAACGTTGACCTCCATAAGATTTATACACAAGGACGAGAAGTTCTGTAATGAGCCTGGACATGGACCAGGGAGGCAACATTTTTCTCTGCTACGTGCTTGCAGTAGAAAGACACTAAGCAGTCTAGGTTGTCCTCGTCCGAAGTACCAAACGCTTCTCCACCTAGCTTGTCCCTAAAGACTCGTACGAGATGGATGGAGCGTTCAATCTCCCTGCCGACCAGCTCATCCACCAGCACATGCACAGCCGAGTCTCTTGTCAAGGAGTCGTTGTCCATGTAACTCTTGATGAAGGCACTGTCTTCTTCCGAGAGAGGGTGCTCCAGAACCGACGACCACCTCCCGGCGAATCTCGTTGACCTCCTGAGTTAGATCGTTTACCTGCGAATAACGATATGAATAAACACAAAAACGAACAAGGAAAGTCTCTGAGATACCGTAACGACATAAAAATACAAAACAAACTCTACAATAGGGAGCTCATAATCGGAAGAAGATAAATCTTTCTTTTGGTATGGTAGGGATATATGCGTCTAAGATTTGGGAGGCTTATTTTCGGGATAGGAGGGAGGACGGGGAGGATGGCTTATTACTGAAAGTGTAATGAGCCAAACAGAACTCCAAGCAAACACACGGTGGCAAGGGCGGGAAGCGTCGCGTGACTCCAAGTCACGACTGATTCAGGTTTTGAATCTTATTGGCAAAAAAGACATGTTAGCTCCGAGTGGCTAAAGCATGTTGCCACGAGTTTTAACCCTTTCACTCCACAACAATGCTAAGTTCAAAACTGACTGGAAAAAATCTTGAATTTCATTTTGCAAATTTGTCAAAAACAACAGCACCACTTGAAAGTACTGCTCAGTAGCTTTCATTTGAATGGTCACACACTTGGGATTCATCCACGGACTCAAAGGTACAACCACACTTTGGGAGTGACAGGGTTAAGTTTAAGATAGTTACTTTCGAAGTCATCAATTTAATTACTCACCTCAGCCTGGCGAGCAGCTTGCACCAAGGATTCCAAGAGCCTGGCATAGGTGCTACAGAACAGTAAGAACTGGAAATGCGCCTTGTAAAGACAGCGACATAATTGCACTGCCTCATCTCTTGATTCTCAGAGTCCGGTGTGAGGCGAATCTCTGGCTCCTCGTGATGCGAAACCAACAGAGGAACGTTTCAACCGCCAGTTTCACATCATCTAGACATTCCAGCGTGCGTTCGCTCTTCTGCCACGTAGCTCGAAAAATGCGAATGAAGCTCCAACACGGCAAACTTGTGCCTCTCCAGCAGTTTTGTCCGATTTAGAGTCTCCGTGTCGATACAAACGAATGGACACTCGCCACGCGACACTAAAAACTCCAAAGTGTTCGAGAAGTGATGTGCTACATCTCGAAACTTGTCCCTCGACCAGATAGTTGCAGCATTCCCGTGTCAAACTGTAGAACTTCCGACGGCGTGCTCTTGTACAGACAACAGAACAGGGAGAAAGTATTGACGGCGGTCACGCCTAACGTGTCCTTCACAATGGAGCCCACGTGCGCTGTCCACAGCTTCTCGGGCTCATCACGTGAGTCCCACGTGATCTCCGTGACGGCAAACAGCTTGTACGAGTAACTGGTGTCAGAGGCGCCTGGTAACGAATTCGAGCTGGAACGAAAACAGCAAGGGCAATTTTATTTACAGAAAAAATGAGCTCACTAGATTTAAAACTGAACTGGTCATGGTAAGATCTCAATTGACTGGTTGGTTGAAGTCAACTAAAATCAACATAGCAAGTGGTATGGTATAAAATAAACTAAATAGAAAACGTTTTCCGTGTTCCCATAGAGTTTATGGTAACACGAGTGAAGTTTGGGAGAATGAGAAATGCTGTGGAAACACGACCCGCAGGCGAATTTTGAGTTCTCCCAGACTTCACAGTGTTACCACAACTCTATGGAAACACAAGGAAAACGTTTTCTATTGCTTTTATGAAATAAAAGCACCAAGCAATTTTCTTTGTTTCCATGGAGTTGTGGTAAATGGTTTAGCGCAAACAGTGCGCGCGTAGTATCTTCTTTATGTCATAAAATGTTTTCTCACACAGCTCGTGTCATCACGCGCAAAACCAGTCCCACGCTTTGATATGACCTCCAGCCCTCCCGCCAAGTCAATAAGCCGCCAATTATTTACCTTTCTACAGATGGACTGCGGCTCTCCATCGCCTGTTCCTTACTCTTGTCGTCACAGTCTATTGCAACCACAGTCACGTTAGCGGAGGACTCGGACGAGCTTTCCATTGCTGATGTGCTGTCGGTAACTGCGGTCAGCGTACTGCTGGTTAAGGAGCGAGTAAGCTAGAAGAAAGCCCGGGACGAGTTCATTAGTGAATAGAAAAAAATGGAAAGTCTTCCAACCGTTGCTCTATAGGACATTTAATTTGTTTTCTGTAAAACATCGCCAAAATTGTCCTTAAATTTACTCGAACTCAAGCCCTTTATTTGTTGTAAAAAGGCCAAAGAAAGCACTGTTATGCCTATGGAATGATATCACAAACTCACTGTTTGAAGACATATGTTGTAATTATTTATCAGTTGACGTCAACATTTTTCGATTGAGAAGATATATCAAACACTCGAGACAGTGTTTCATCGTAAAATTCTCCGCTGCGCGTCGTATCTTCAACTCTCTTCTCGGTGTTTGGAAATCGGATGAAACACTCAAGGGGGAAATACATGAAAAGTTAACCGTCAATCAACAAAATGCATTTTTTTTTTCTTGTCGATACAATAGGCCCTTTCCGAGTTTCCTCAAAACGAGTCTTGGTACAACAACTGGTACACAACCATGCAAATTAAACTCATTTTCATTTGAATGGTTTTGCACCAGGACTCGTTTTGAAAACCGAGGCAAAAGGCAACTCGGAAATGGCCTATTAAATAACTACAGTGGTTACCTCGTCCTCGTCATCAAGAGGAGTCGTGAGGTGTCAGATCCTGTTCACTGCCTGACAGACACTCCAGAGTCTGTAGATTGGACTTCAAGTCTCGATCCAGACTTCCCACGTCCAAGCTACAAAAATGACAAGCGACGATCCTCATACTCAGGCCCCCATAAGACGTCTTCGGCCTCGTCGTCGTACAGGAAGTCGAAATTTGTCAGCACACTTATCTAAAAGAAACACAGAAAGAGAGATGATGTTCAGTCATGAAGCTTGTTTTAATTGTTTTTGTTTTGTAATTTTATGTTTGCGTTGTAGACCGTTTTCATGCAACTTTCACAGCTCCCATAATTGTGTTCTATCCACTGTCCTTCACCGAGAGAGCTTCATGATCACCGGCATGAAGGCAAACGCCTTCGTTTTAGGTAAGCACTGGTTAAACCTTTTTCAAAAAAGAAGCAATGCAACTTCCTAAAGACCCCAATTGTTCTAAAGATTGTGAAGCAACAGTACGAATACATCCCACAGCTAACGTCTTTACCAACCACTAGATCACCTCATAATTGAAAAGGAAATATAAAATTAAGTTTGGACCCAGAGAGGATGAGAGTTGTTGACTTGAGAGCCCGGGCTTAATATTTTAAGCTGTATGAATCTTCACCACTGACCTGTTGTGGTTCGAGTTCATCCTTGCCGGTCTCATTAGTCAGTCCCTCAGGCCAGGGATGTCTCCTCAGACGAGGGCTGTTGACCTGCGCCTTGTTTCTCCACTGCAAGATCACTGCTCGAGCTGAAACACAACTGATGGACTTTGCTTTAATCCTAGCCGTGTGACCACAAGTTGTAAGCACGTTCACGAGGCGTTCACGTGTTCGCCGCTAGAATAACGAAATAAAAAACAGTAAGGTCACATGATAAAATAGTCTTCCTTCGCAGCCGTTTCCCTGAACGCCGCGTAACGCGTCTCCGGAACAATGCTTTCTGTTTGAAGCCTGATATTTTTTCAGGCTTTCTTTGCAAACTGCTTTAAGCCCCACTTACACGGACATGGTTTTCAAATCGGCTCGGTTACATGATTTCGAAACCGTATCAAAAAGAAACACGGTTTTCAAAGCGTTTACACGAAAACGATTTATCGGTTTTTCGGTACTTTTTACGTCACGGCATATGGACACGATGATACCTTTGGCGAAACGAGGCTAGACCGCAAAATAAAAGTCGTGACGGCAAAAGCTCGAGATTTATTGGGACTAATCAGACATTATAACACTGACGTACCTGAGAAAAGATGTGGTTTTCTCCACGCTGACAAATCCACTGTGGCCACCGGGGATAGGAGCTTGTTCTCCTTCCCAAGCTCCCCTGGCGTGGCCCGTCGTCCTATCACCGGGGTGGTAGGACAGGTCAAACGTAAAGTCCAGAGTCCTCCCTGGAAGGTCTTTTTTTATCATCATGGCCTCTGCGGACCAGGAGCTATCGTACGCTGTCCAGACAGAGCTGGCAGGCCGGGGGGGAGGTGTATCAAGGTGAGAGGAGTGGGACAACTGCCATCTTTAGTATATCGAGTGACTCTTTCCATAGATAACCCTTCAAGTAAAGAAAGAAGACAATTCTAATTATTACCGTAGCCAAATTCGTAATCAACCAATCAGAAGCTCTATCTACTGTCCTGAAATCCTACGTCACTGACCTGATACGCTACAGGATTAAGGACAGTTTGAAAAAAAAATGACAAACTCTGCACATCATTGCTGAATCTTCCCAAACAAAATTACAGCTAAACTAGAGAGTAATTTGTGTGACGTTTACGCGTAATTTTCGCGCGAACTTTTAGCCAATGAAAACATCAGGATAGCGTAAGACTTTTGAGTGGCTTTGCAGTCGGGTAACTTAAAGTTGTTTTTTTTTTTACGAATTTTTTCCGTCCCCGTTTTACCAGCATTTCTCTGCTTGTATTGAATTTAGTTTATATTTTAACTCTTCCAAGCACCTTTTTCATTTGACGGGTACAGTAACTCTCTAAGGCGGACGCTCTCGGGAACAGCTCTAGCTGTGCGCCTTAGAGAGGTGTCCGCCTTAAAGAGAGTTTAGTAACTGACAAACAACTGAAATTCAGCCTGGACCATCCAGCCAGCCATGTACGCCTTAGAGAGAGTTATGCTATAATACTCACCTTGAGATACTTGGCTATTGTCTTGAGTGCATCGTTCTGGAAGTGTCTCATGCCGGGCGATGAGAAGTCTGCCAGTCGCATCAGTGCCACACAATACACCCAACACAACTTGATGATAAACAGGCGGGACCACGCTCTAAAACCTGGTAAAAACACGGTAATGAGCTTCTAATTTCTCCACAGATTATTAATACAAATTCAGGCAAGCGGATTATGAGAGAACAACAACTTATAACCAAGACGACGTATTGTTCAAAATCATCATGGGTTTTTTTTTTTGGCGATTTAAAAATAAAAGTGTATTATACTAAGGTAGAAAAACCGGACCACAGACGTAATAATAAACCAATAACGAACAAGGATGGTTAAGAAGATTGAGTTGGATTACAAACGACAAACTTGATAAATGTTCCTCGAAACTTCCCTCCATTATTATTATAATTAAAAGTAATATGTCCTCAGATGTATATGGAAAATATCAGTGTATTAGTCTTTTTTATAAGCCTAGTGGAGGAAACGCAAATTGCTCTACACACTGATACCTCTAATAGGAAGGTGATGTGTGATCTGGTGAGATGTCCAAACGAGTCGTTGATATATCTGCACACTGAGTCAAGCCAGGTGGATCGTGGTCTTGTGATAGGATTTCTCGATGTACATCTCGAACAGTTTGCCTAAATGAGCGAGGTTCCCCGAACCATGGCAAACCTGAAAGATAAGTTCATTAGATTACTAACGACTCCAGTAAAGTTAGATTGAATATCATTCCAAAGGTTTTAAAATTAAACAGGTTACTGGGGGGGGGGGGGGGGGGGGGGGGGGGGAACTCCCATATAAACGTGACGGGGGTGGTCATCGGAAATTGTGAAAGGAACTCCCCTAAAAGGTACCAGAATCTCGTGTTTTGGGTGTGGCTCTAATTCAATTTCACTCCAAAGAGGTACTGATTCTAAGACGAAACTGATTCCTGTCATATTTTTCCCAGCTTAGTGCACTAAAAGGTACCGGAATAACTCTAACGGTGGTCATTTTAAATTTAAAACACCCTAAGCCGGTATCAAACCTCGCATTTTAAGCCCTAAAAGGTACGACGATCATCCCCGTCACTTTTATATGGGAGTCCCCCTCCCCGAGGGGTTACTAGGCACCCTGCCAGACAGACAATCCCATCTTAGTTTGATTTGGAAAGCTGACGTTTCGAGCGTTAGCCCTTCGACGTAGCATAGTGGATATTGTGGGTCGCTTGTGTGTTTATACAGTGGAGTAAGGAGTTATGTTATTGGAGGAAGATACTTCACCTGCACTATATTTTGAGCGCACGTCTTGCTGAACTCGTCTGGTTCGTCAAAATGTTCCAGCATGTGTGGCAACAACGCCAACATGTTGAGTGCAAAAACCTGCGTCAAACAAACAAGTCAAGGCTTAGTCAGGCGTTTCAATGACTCAAGTGCTCACTTTTAGCCAAACTGAGCATTAAACTAATGTCAATCACCACCGGGTTTGCAAGACGCAAGTGAGAACGTTTTCAAAGGAAGACTTCTTGTCTCGATTGGCTTTCGATAAGATAAGATATAAAACATGGACAGCTTACCAGCGGCCTGGACGGGTCCACGAGACCAACGTTTGAGAACACGGTAAGTCTGGACAGCAGACGAAGCGAAGGCTCAGAGGGTAGCTGCATTTGTTACACCCTGAAATACAAGTCACGCAAACAACAACAATAAGATGATGTCACGCTATCGAAATACAGTAATCCTGTATTGTGTTTGCTTGAGTCGTGGCAATCACTAACATCTGTCGGAATTTTGTTTCCAAGATATGTTTGAGCCCACGGTTTGTCTGAGAAGTTGCTAAAGCAACTATAGATAAATCCTTATTGGATGACAGCTATCGGAGAACTCGTAATTGATGGCGCTATACCTACAAGATAATGACAATCGTGGAAAATGTGTGCTTCTACAGTCCAACCTGTATATAACGGTCACCCTTGGGAAATGGCCATGTGACCGTTATATACAGGTTTGTATACAGGTTTCCTTTAAAACTCTACTGGAAGTTAATGAATAACGTTTTTATATGTGGAAATAATCACTCAATTTACATTTTAGTACTTGAGCTTCTCCTTAGTTTCCTTGTAGCTAGTGGTTTTATCGTAATCCAATTTGCTGACCGTTATATACAGGTAAAAAATAATGAAATTGTGGATTCGGGAAGTCTAAAGCTAGGTGACCGCGTCCGTTATATACAGGTGCCCGCTATATACAGGTAAACTTTACAGTAAATATAAGGCACGATTTTCGGGAAGTTGTTCGGTGACCGTTATATACAGGGTGACCGCTATATACAGGGCCGTTATATACAGGTTTGACTGTATCTCGGTTTGTCAAAACTACATTTGTTTCCCGGCTGTCTCATCGCACTTTTCAAAAGACGTTACCTTGAGTAGGAGCGCTTGTAGTCCTGGAAAATCACTCCACTTGAGTCTGCGAAGAACCTTGTCGAGTTTCTCCCGAGAAGAATGTCGACTCAAGTCCAAAAACGACAGCACCTGCAAAGGACACATAAAGACAAAATAGTACATGTACCTACTACCAAGAGATTCTGTTGATTAAAAGATCATGCAATAACTGTTTTGGAGTGAGACATGCACTACACAGTACCGTATTTACTCGAATAAGCGCCGCGGCGCTTATTAAATTTTTCGCGCCTCAAATGCGGCGCTTATTCGAGGGCGGCGCTTATTTGAGGGCGGCGTTTATTTAAAAATTGGACGCGATAAAGAACTTTTTTTTCTTTTAATTTAACGGTTTTATTTTCTATGGAAAAAGAAAGAGAGAAGTTGGGCTTGTCGTGCCGGCAAAGTTCACGGCCTTCACAACATAACTACGTATTGCAAGAATTCTGGAGAGAGAACTTAATGGGCGAGCGGTGAAATATACTCACTTTGAACTGAAGAACATCGTTTTTTGACGAAAATAAATTTCCAATGCTGTGTTAGAGTTCCTTTGTAGTGTTTTTTAGTTTTACTGAATTCATCGAATAAGCGCCGCATCGGGGCCGCGGCGCTTATTCGGGGGCGGCGCTTAATCGGGGGCGGCGCTTATTCGAGTAAAGCCCCTTCCACACGAGCAAGTTTTCCTTGACAAGTTTTCCTTGCTCGTGTGGAAAGGGAACAAGGACACTTGTCAAGGAAAACATTGCCAAATTTCCCTTTCCACACGAACAAGGAAAAATTGTCAAGTGAAAAACTTGTCAAGGAAAACTTGCTCGTGTGGAAAGGGCTTAAATACGGTAAGTTCATTTCAAACCAGAATTCACAAGATCATTTAGCAACACAGGAAGCACCATTTTATTACAAAACGTTGATGGAGTTATTCTTTTTTTTTTTTTTTTTTTTTTTTAATTTAAACAATATTTGTTCTCAACATTTGCTCTAAGAGCAGATGCTCATCTAGAGAGCTTACGTTAAAGAGTTATTCTTCGTTTGTAACAAACCTTGTTCAGTAGGTGGATGGCCATCAGGAATTCATGTTCATAATCAGACTCGAGTAAAGAGACAGCGATCCAAAACACACGAGTCACCATGTCCGCTTGGCTCTGAGGATTAATGGCTTCCGATGGTGTCTTTAAACACTGCACACTGACGCTAGATAAAAAAGAAAACAAATGAAACGAGTTAGTGAAAATGCGACAAAAACATACAAATGCTTCAAAAAAGTAATTGAAGGATGTTCAAACAACTTGAAAACGTTTCAACTTATGAAATGAATAATGATAGCCGTGTAAAAGCAGCAATTTGACAGTTGAACCCGCGCATAAATTTTCTAGATTTAACTGAAGCGTGTAGGTCTAATACAGCTTCGATTTGTAACGCAACAAAGGTAAAAGTCGAAGTAACCTAAAAAACGCTCTCACTTGATTTTGTGGTAGGATTTCTACTAAAACAGCTCTCGATTTCTACGCGTGATAGACTGATAGTTGGTTCGGGCTACGGCCATATTAAGTATCACATGATAGAAATCTACAGCTCATAATATAATTGTTAAAGGGCAAGTCAAAGCTTTGTTACCTTCTTGCCCTGAGATGAGATTCATCCCTGGTGCCGTTCAAGCGTCCAAAATGATTAAACAGCGACGAATGCCTCTTAAACTCACACCCGCTGCTCAGAGAGCGCATGTGCCCGCCCTGTCTAATCCGGGACAGCGGACTGATT
This sequence comes from Desmophyllum pertusum, assembly GCA_029204205.1. Taxonomy (NCBI): domain Eukaryota; kingdom Metazoa; phylum Cnidaria; class Anthozoa; order Scleractinia; family Caryophylliidae; genus Desmophyllum; species Desmophyllum pertusum. The sequence goes on from MU825399.1 coordinate 3,381,378, forward strand.
GATCCTGCGCTTGTGCTCAAGATGTGCAAGTTGTATTCATCGACGACATCTTCCTTTTCATCTTCCAGGTAAAACCCTAGCCCAAGATCCAGGCCACTCGACAACTCGCTTGTGTTTGATTGGTCCACGATTGTCCAATCAGAAGCTGCTTCGAGTGTTAGGAGGATTTCCATGACGTAACCCTGAGGAAAGAAGTAGAGAAAACTACATTGAGCAAAATGGCCTACAGTGAAGCATGGTCGATTATTTACTTCACTCTGCTCATGTTGTCGAAACGTCAGTCGACAACAACGATCCTTTCCAGGACTACCCTAACCCGGGCGATCACACTAGACGAACTATAAACAAAACCTTCCAGACTGGTCTGGTGTTAATTGTTACGAAGTTACCTTCCAGAGCGAAATAGTACCAGATTACATTTTCCTTTTGGAATTAACATATTCACGGCAGATTAAAAATTTTCAAGTGGCCAAACTGTTTTGATTGATTTGCAAATTTCTGCGGTCGTCTAGACTGTGAATCTGGTCGCTCCATTGCTTTTTTCGTTAATATCATCAAATGATCGAGCCGCCATCATGAATATAGTGACGCTATTCAAAATGACGGCCTTATAAACTAAAATAGAAAACATACTAAATGGAAAACGTTTTCCGTGTTTCCATAGAGTTATGGTAACACGAGTGAAGTTTGGGAGAACGAGACATGCTGTGAAAACCGAGTGAAAACACGAGCCACAGGCGAGCGTTTCCACAGCAATTTCGAGTTCTCCTTAACTTTCGCGGGTGTTACCATAACTCTAAGGAAACAGGGAAAACATTTTCTATTGTTTGTTTTTTATGAAATAAAAGCAGGAAGCAATTTTCTATGTTTCCATAGAGTTATGATAAACGTGTTTTAGCCAATCAGAGCGCACGTAGTAACTCGTTTATTTCTTAAAATTCAACCCAACACACCTGTACATCTTCACTGCCATCACCAACAGACTCTACCAATCTTGACAGGACATCAGAGAGCATGGACCAGGAGAAAGGGACCTTAAGAGCTCTGAACACCTGGAAGGACCTGCCAGCATAGTGCCTTGAGGAGCATGATGTGGCCCAATGGAGTGCCACCTTGGCCATCTTCTCCTGTACTTTACTGCTTGAATCGGACGCTTGGAAAATTTGCACCACTGACGCAACAAACAGCTCCAGCTGCTCAGCGCTTTGATTTTGTATGAACGAGGCGTGATCTCTTCAAACGCCCACAGAGGTTTACAATCACTGCAGGGAGAAATAAGTGAATGGCAAGTTAACAGTGGAGTTCTGTGGAGAGCAAAGTAACTACCACAGAGGTTTACAATCACTGCAGGGAGAAATAAGTGAATGGCAAGTTAAAAGTGGTGCTCTGTGGAGCGCAATGTAACTACCACTGACAGAGGTTTACAATCACTGCAGGGAGAAATATAAAAGTGGTGTTCTGTGGAGAGCAAAGTAACTACCACAGAGGTTTACAATCACTGGGAGAAATAGGAGAATGGATCATAAGTTAAAAGTGGTGTTCTGTGGAGAACAAAGTAACTACCACAGAGGTTTACAATCACTGGGAGAAATAGGAGAATGGATCATAAGTTAAAAGTGGTGTTCTGTGAAGAACAAAGTAACTACCACAGAGGTTTACAATCACTGGGAGAAATAGGAGAATGGATCATAAGTTAAAAGTGGTGTTCTGTGGAGAACAAAGTAACTACCACAGAGGTTTACAATCACTGGGAGAAATAGGAGAATGGATCATAAGTTAAAAGTGGTGTTCTGTGGAGAACAAAGTAACTACCACAGAGGTTTACAATCACTGGGAGAAATAGGAGAATGGATCATAAGTTAAAAGTGGTGTTCTGTGGAGAACAAAGTAACTACCACAGAGGTTTACAATCACTGGGAGAAATAGGAGAATGGATCATAAGTTAAAAGTGGTGTTCTGTGGAGAACAAAGTAACTACCACAGAGGTTTACAATCACTGGGAGAAATATAAAAGTGGTGTTCTGTGGAGAGCAAAGTAACTGTATCTTCTATGCGAAAATGCCTCTGTAATGAGATAAGCTTGTAACAACATTGTTTGATGGAACAATGTTACTGTTCATTTGTTAAAACAATAGTAAATGAAGGGAAGTGTCCCCTAGTGTTGTAAACAATTACGATCATTATTTGTTGAGTACTATTCTACAAAATCAAACCATTACTTTGCGTTTCCTATCATCCAAAGGAAGTATATTTTGATCTTTTCGAAATCATTTTAAAAATAGACCATTTAGCAACCATGAGAACAAATATGGTATGACAAAACAATTGGCCAGGCTGTCGTCATCATCATCATCATCATCATTATTATTATCATCATCATCATCATCACCATCGTCATCGTCATTATCAATACAACCACGCACATGCATTTTTGATTTAGCTGTACACAATCTTTGAATAAAGTAAACCGGTCATGAGTAACACTTCCCACCTGTTCGCTAGAAATTCAATGAGTTCTTGTATCTGCTCCACAAGTCTGTTAGCAGTGTTTTCTTCAGGAGGTAGAGCTTGGTTCAGAGAACTGCTGCCAGCAGCAGACCTATAGAAAAGAATAGTATGCAAAATACGAGTTAGAAAAAGATTAAAATAGCCTTAGGTTTGTCAAATGTTGGAATACACTGTTGATAACAACGCCCTGCTGCTATAGGAAGTCAAAGAGCAATGATTTGCTTGTGAACAGGCTCTCTAGTCGGCGAGCAAAGAGAAAGAAGGATCGGCAAGCGGCCATTTATTGTTGCCCTATCCCCCGGATATATTAACCGGACATTTCTCTTTGTTGCAACAAACTAGCACCGTAAAAAAACTCAGAAAGCTGCGTTATAGACCTGCTTCGCCTCAGCCATAACTATCTTATAACAATTAAGCTATTTTCAAGTCATTTTTTCGATTGCTGTGTTTTGACCAATCAGCAATGGCATTACTTTTCATGAGTTCCGATTGGTTCATTACACTATTGGCGGGCAGTGAATGGTTCTGCGATTACTTTAGTTACCTTTAGTTTTCCGCCAGTCACTAGAAAACTGTTCTGTCGAGCGTAGTTGCTTTTCAACAAGAAAATGCCTGAGGCTTAGGAAAACCTGGCAGCACAGTTCTTCTGCTAACATGCAATTTATTTTTTTCTTCACAGTAACCAATACACTTGTAATCTACGGAATCAAAACTTACACAGACGCGCTAGTGCCTGCACTAGCAACATTACTCTCCACAGAAGAAGGACCCTGCCTTTCAAACTCAGCACCAGTCCAACGCCCGCACTAGGACCAGCCACACCCACGATATTACCGACATCAAGTGTCCACGAGGATTTTAACAGACCGTGTTTACCAAGACCTTGCTCTGAAATGGTGATGAAGTTGAAGAGGGACTGAGCTAAAGACACGTGGTCGCCTCGGCACACCAGCACTATAATGAGGTTGATCAACAGCCTCTTGCTGTGTTCGTAAACCAAGGCTTTGCCGTGATCCAGAGCTGTGGGGAGAGCACACAAGTGTGATTAGGATAGCAAGCTTTGATCATCGGCAAACTCGCAATAGTCCCTTTTTCAGAACCCTGTCGCGTGACCTTGTTAATCATACAAAAACGATGGTAGTACAAAACAGGTGTCAGAAATGGAAAGAGCGTGATGAAATTAGTAAGGTTGCCAATTTTGAGAAAATTGGCAACCTTGCTAATTTCATTATTCTCTTTCCATTTCTGACATACATTTCTTACCACCACCTACATGCTTGACCTGTGACAGGGTTCTTTAGCGAAGACCAACGTTTTAAAGAGGCTATGTCACGGATGGCGCACCTTGAAAAAACTCAGTTGCTCCGTTTTTGGTTCATTATTACCTCATTGGTGTTTTTCTACCATAGTTAACTATCATTGTGAGGTTTCCTTCAATTAGAAGGAAATTTTGTTTATCGCCAAAAAATTGCTTAAATACATCGTAACATTTTGTTTATCGCAAAACAAACTACTTAATACATCGTTACATTACTCCCGCAAAATTCAAGACTACTAAATGGACTGTTGAAATGGACTTTTCTGATGAAAAAAGCAACACAATGCTGAATGAAAGCCGACAGAAGCCTGGGACGTGACAGCTGTATGGTACAGGAGTGAACTGAAAAGTTGAGGCTATATAAACTCACCTAGAAAAATAACATGAAGCATGAGAGGTAGATGTTCTTCCCAATCGACTGAGGCTTGATCAAGAACTAACTCAGCTAACAGCATCAGAGAAAAATTACACCTGGAAACAAACCACACCACTGGGTTAAAACTTCTTATCTCATTATTCACTGCCTATACTGTCTTATATTTCCAATTTTCCAAAGCGTTTTTTTTAATCATCAAGTACAGTGTATGTCTTTTATGTAGCTCGCAGACTGATAGCGTCACAACAGAGCTCACACAGAACAAACTGCTCTCTCCATCCATACCTGTACAGAGAAGCCACGTACGGTGCAAACGGAAGGATATCAGGAAGTGGCGCAAAGTATTTTTCTCTCTCGGGGACTGGTAAGGAAAGAGTCACGCCAGCACTGACAAGCCTATGCGCCATGATGACCCATTCATGTGCCCAGGCCCCCTCGGGTTTCTCTTCTCTTCAATCTGATCTTCTTCTTCTGGCTCCGCCAATGGCACAGTAGTTTCCAGTGATTTGACGGCTCAGGCATGGGAGCTGTCAAGTGAAAAATACAACACTTTAGATCATTACCAAGCTGGGATTGACATTTTGGAATGGCTTACTTGTCTTGTGGGACTGGGCACTAAACCTTTCAATCCCAAGCAGTAATTCCTTTACCTGGTTAAAGCAGCTACGTCAAGGTTTGCGCATCTTGAAAAAATTAGCCTACATTTTTTAAGTTCGTCGTTCGTAATCCGTCTTAATCTTCTCCATCCTAAACCATCGTTGTTCCTGTTTGGTTTATTATCACCTCTTTGGTGTTTTTCTACCTTCGAAAACTATTATTTTATGGTTTGTTTCAATTTGAAGGTGATTTTGTACATCGGAAAAAATGACTTAAAATATCGTGACATAGTATTCAGACATCGCTCTTCACAAACTAAATTCTTCTCCTAAACCTGCATCCACTTCAGAGATGTCTGAGTTTCCACCTGAAGAATTCTATACTGATGACGTAGCTCAACAGATCCGTGTAGTGTCTCTGATTGGTTGTTGCTCGGTTTTGAATTTAACAACCAATCAGAGACACAACATGGATCTCTGTAGAGCTAGGGTACTGTCATACAGCAGACCACTAAACGTAAACAAACTAAATCATGTAACATATTTTATATTCTCTCACCATTCTCCAAACCCCTGGGAAGTGAATCGCCCTTTTCCTTCCTCTCATCCTTAGCATCTCGTCTCTCTTCTTTCGATTCCTTTCTCTCGTCTCTTGATTCTTTTCTGGACAGCTCATCGTCTGGTTTTGTATCTTCTTTGGATACGTTTTCTTGCTGCCCTGAGGCCTTTTGTGCCAATGATCTCGACCCCTCCCCTGACTGGACTTCACTGACCGAGTCCCGACTGGTTGACGACTTTTGCAGGGAACGAAAAAAAACGGCGCATCGTCACACCGCTCGAACTGAGATGCCACAGTTTCTGTAAGCTGTAAAACAGATTTGCTGTGTTATTCATAAGTCACCATTATCCGATCAAAAACAGCACTGGGAGCACACACGAACAGCTTGCGTGGCACGCCTCTTTGAATAATAAAACGAAACGGCCGAACATGGGACTTTGTCCTTCACAGGTTGTTTCATTCTTAAGAAAATAATTATCAGCGAGATAAGTCAAAGTGTAGGGCTAAATTAAACTGTTCGCAAGGGCTACAACACAAACATGAATGGCCAACAAAGCTGACAAAATTAACTACACAAATGTCTCAAACTTAAATAAGAAGTTCTTGTTATGTCCATCTCACCAAGGCTGCAAATGCTCATACCTTGAGTTCTTCCATAAGTTCCTCGATAGTTTTCTGTTGGTTTGCACGTGCTACATACACTGCCAGCTTCTTGGCCTGAAACGTAGATTACAAAAAACGTTAGCATAAGCTATCATAGACTGCTTGCAGACTCCTTTTCTCTTAAGATCCGACGAACGTTTGTAACCACCTTGAGAGCGAGTGCAAAAGTAGCGTCATGGACGCATCCTCGTCTCGCCCCAATCCCTCATCGTCCCAAACTTCGAGAGAGAAACAGACTGCTAGCAGTCTAAAGTTATCATATACAGGGTTGCAGTACACCACTTTTAGTAACACAGTAAATCAAGTTAGTTATATCTCGACAGCTGAGAAATTATTGCATATACAGTCGAACTTCGTTAATAATACGGTAACATCAAATATGTCGTGCTAATATAAATAAGAAATGAATGAGTAGATGCCAAAGAAAGTGGACGTAATAACAATAACACAGGGTTCCACTGGAGATTTCATCTCCGAGAATTTAACCTGAGCCTGCGGTTTCCGTCAGAGGGGTTGCTAAGTAACAATGTCATATCCTAGTGGTTCAATCCGGAAACTATGCAGTTGGTCCACGGCATAAAGAATAAACACACTGGGTTGAAATTTAGGACACAGTTTGAGACATGCTACGTGCACAAAGAGACAAATGGACAACACAAAAACTGGACTAAACTGTTAGGTAAATCAAGGAGGCAGTATCTGGACTAAAAAATTAAAGGTATTTCCCCCGACTGAACGCATTTCTTTGATGTAAGTATTCTTGAGAAACGTCTGACTCACATGAACAAGCACTTCTGAACTTCCAATAACGCCAGCCAGTGCTATCAGATATCCCAGTATCTCATGAATGTTGTTCACCCATCGACTACCGCACAGGCTGCCCCAGGCCTCCTCGATCTCTTTAGAGAACTGCTCGTCATACTAAAGAAATGAAAGAGCATGGAATAAGTCACTGCACCTACATATTTACCTTAGAAAAACATACCTGTAAAGCCCGGGTTAATAACAAGAACGAAAGTCAACGAGAGTAAGGGATGAGAGTTTGGACGAGAGATTTCTTCAACTCTGGAGACTGACTGGAGTACCGGGTCTCATTCTGAAACAGAGGCAAAAGTCAACTGGCCTTTGCTGATCTAAACTCGCCTTTAATCCAGAAGTATGACTCACCTTAACAGTGATGTAGAAAAGATTGTTAAGCACCAATTGTGTAGCTTCGACTGATCCCCACCCCTCCCCCTCTAGCTTCACAGGAGACATGGCACCTGTCTGTTCATCTTCGTCAGTCTCTATGTTTAACTCAGGGGGAGTGGGAGAGGAGTTTGACAAGTCAACCAGCTCTATGTTTGCCAACCAAGGGAGCATGTACTGCAAAATACACCGCTGACCTACAGGGGACGTCATCTCAAATCGTGCAGTCATCTCTGTTAGCAAGAAAAGCAAACGCACATTAGGTTTTTCCATTTATTTATAGTCGAACCTCCACTAACGGCCACCTCTCTATGACAGACACCTCTCTATAACAGCCAGGAGTTTTTTTTTTTACGCCGATCCATTACATTTTATTCTTATTGAAACCTCCCTACAACAACCACCTCTGAACAACGGCCAGTTAATTCTGCCCCAAGGTGCTTTTTGTCCGTTGTAGAGAGGTTCAATTTTATTTAGCTTCTAGCTGGATTTGTTCTCGGTAGTCCCGAGTTCAACTCCTAGGCCACGCATGCAAAAAGGCAACTGATCTGTCTCCTGACAGTTTTCTTCACCATGTTATGATCATTCCTACAGTTCTTGTTTCCGTCAGTGTTTGTTTGTTTACATTGGCCCCCTGAAAAGCCCAATTGGTAAAGTATCAATCTTATGTCTGCGAAGTGCCTCGTAGATCTATAGCTACTTTGACAATGCCGTGACGCAAATCGTCAACAAGACGACAGACGCACAAAGAACTAAAGACACGATACAGCAAAGTGTGGCATACCTTCAAACATGTGGACGGTGATTTCAGGGTGAGCTGTAGCTAGCGCTTGAGACAAGGTCCTTTGACACTGCGAGTACGAACACCGAAATGCGCATGACAAGCTTGGTGTCGTAAATGGAAAGAAACGTCTATGGGACATAAACAATAATAACAGTAAGATACTCTTTCTTTTTGTACAATAGTCAATATTTCCATTTCGCTTCAATGTTTTGATTGCAGAAAAGCAAAAAAAACATAAAACTCTACCTTTCTAGAAGCTGTAGCAATTGAGCCGCCTTTTCTCGGATATCCAGTGAAGAGTCAGCAGTTTTGAACAGTACCACGTTCAGAATAGGAATCATCTCACAAGGATACTCACTGTTAATAAAACAAAACAACAAATATTTTAGTATACAGTATATCAATACACAAAACACAGGAAAGATCTAAATTAGAGATGAATATTTTTCGTGCATGCAAAAGGCCCAGTTCAAACGTCGCGCTATCGTCGTGTCGAACTTCAATATTGATCAATTAAGTTCGAAATTAGCGCCTTGTCGCGTACCGCGACTCTGGCGCGACATAACTGTTTGCAACTGAAAGCACCACTCAATGGATAGGAGAGGGTGTAAATTTTTTGTCAGCAGTCAACATTTCTGAATGCGAATAATCATTGCATACCCATACTTTCCCAGAATCGGATAAAAAGCCCTTCTTTGGAAAGCTGGAAAGAACAGTCGTTTGGGGCACACCTGTAATTTAACATTGTCTATAGCACTTGTTTCCCCGATTGTAAACTGAACAGAGGGACTGCTGCTAGTCCATTCTACTGACGAGCACTGTTCTCAGAGTTCTCCCACATTACTCCTGACAAACACAAATTCAGTGCAATTCGATCTTGAATACGCTGGGTCGTAAAGGATACCAGCAGTCCTCGCAACTATACCCGTGTGCAGCTATTATACAGAAAGAAAAACAAATACGTTACCTCTTGGTAAAAACAGAAACCAGTGCCTTGAAGCAGCCACTGACCACCAGCCTCGCACCCGTGTAGCACTTGTCTATAACCCAGTGGAGTAGGGACGGGATATTGGCGTTGTTCTCCAGCAGGTGTACCAGTGTATCGTGTCCCAGTTGATGGATCTGAAAAAAAAAATAAACAAATGCAATGTCACAAAAATGAGCAATTTTTGGTCGAAATCTCAGAAACAGTCCGAGCCTACGGTTTTCAATACAGATGTTGCTAAGCAACATGACACCATGGTGACATCTTTCAAAGTACAGTGTACTAGCAAGTGTCCGTGCTATTGGTCAATAAGAGTATAATGAACTATTCAAGAGCTTCTATCAAGATTTGCCAAAGACAGCACTTGTTCCTTAATCGACTGTCTGGCCTCGCAAGGATCCTGCCTGTCCTAGCCTGTAAAATGTCTGTTAGCGCGAAGAATAGCGCGTGAAAAAAAGGCGAGGGGACTAGCGAGAGGGGCCCCCTCTCCCTAGTCTCCCCGCCGTTTTTCAACTCGCTATCCCAGCCCGAGTGTACAACACAGAGACAGATTATTCCTCGAGTAAAGTAAAGTTCTCTGGCCACAGTAACTTTTGTGTGTGCGGTAAAAGTACATGCCATATACAAGCAAACATAGACTGATACAATGTAGGAACAGTAACTTAAAAGAAGTTTATTTTTCAAGAAATGTTCGCACAAAACTCACCTTTTCTTTGGGTGAGTTGAGAACAGTTTGTAACCAGTTGTAAAGATAACCACCGGTGATGAGACCATTAGGATCAAAAACAGGACCACACTGTAACAAGCCACACATAACCTGATAAAAAGAAGAAAAGGGATGAGTGACCAGGTGGAAGATATAAGTTTTATAAAGTAAACGGATATTTGTTTCGATTTGGCGTTTGCTACGCACTGCACGTGTAACTGACTAAAAAAGAATTTCAGTTGTACACCATGCTCTACCTAAATCATAGTGAACATCCTTTTATTTTACGAGGTACAAAATGATTTATCCCTTTCACTCCCAAGAGTGCCAAGATCAAAACTGAAGAAAAAGCCTTGAATTTCATTTTACAAATTGTTAAAAAACAAACAGCACCACTTGAAAGTACTTCTCAACAGCTTTCATTTGAAAGGTCATACACTAGGGTTTCATCCACAGATTCAAAAGATCAGCCACATTTATTGACTCAAGGTTTGACTCTGGTAGTGAATATGGTTAACGAGTTTGATTTCTCTTAAAGGTCAAATGCAACGAAATTTGGCATTTTTTTTCTTTTGTCGCGAAAAACTGTTCTTTATACTAGCATCAATCATACTCAACCCTCAAAAGCTGTTTGGGGCGATTTGTGGCGCTATAAGGCACGAAATTCGATAATTTCCGAGAATTTCCGACGGCTTAACGAAAACGAACCAGGAATGACCGCGCTTGGAATGGAAACGAATTTACTGTTTTTTGTGATGTCATATGTGGTGAACACGTTTTTAACGCGTGTTTTTCGCGCGTGTTTTGAAGCTTGTAATTTGCTTGGGTCAAGTGTTCTGGGTTTGTTTGGAGATTATTTCATAGTGTATTGACGAAAATGGATGAAGACCTTGACATCTCCTTTGAAAATGCTCAAATACAACAAATTAATTAATCTCATCCATTCCTTGCATCTCTTCTCGTCGTTAGGGAATGTAAAAAAGCTTACGCCTGATTAGGGACCTTAAGAAACCACGACGGCGACGGAAACGAGAACGTCACAAAACAATAGATTTAATTAGTAGTACAAATTGCTCCGCACGTGCGTTTTGCATTTTAGTACATTTCTTTGCCGTCCTCTGCAAAACAACAACGTCAAATGACCACATTCACGGTATTATGGAGAACGTGAACACATGACGGTGAATTTTTCCTTTCTCTATCTGGACTTGAACTCTGTCCCTGCGAATTCAGCTCCTGGCGTGTTGGAATAATCGCGAAATAGTTTATAGGAATGTGAATTCACTTTTTAAGTGACGTTTTTCAACAGTTGCTACAGTTAAAAGCAGCGCAAAACACCATACTTGTTGATGTTTTGAAACTGCAGAATTTTGTAATTCTCGCTCTTCTCGCAGACTCGCGCGTGTATGTGACGTCATATGTGGTGAGCTTCCCATTTCCGACAATTTTTCCGAAGTTTGCCCGAAACGCTTCCGTTTGTGGAAGCGAAAAAATAAGGGCGGTTTTCAAAGTAGAATATCTCGGCGACGTTTTGTCCAAATCGTTTCAAACTTCAGAATATGATTATTCATAATATTCCCTATGATTTCGACTTAAAACTAAAAATTTCATTGCATTTGACCTTTAAGTATTTTTAGCAAATAGATTGGTTTTACGATTACATGTACTTGGATTCGAGTTTTGCAAATACCTGTTAAGACCGCTCTAAATCTTCTACATACCCCAAGAAATTAACAATTGTCTCAACAGTGATGTTCTTAGCCTAGCAACTGTGATATTCAACCAAAGACACGACCTCGATCACCATAGCTGAACTCTATAAAAAGACCTTCCCAAACATTCTAATGTTATGTAGGTTTGATTATTTCCCTTCTAATGTGTCCAATTGCACCGAGCTAGTGAAGAACACATATGATAAACAGTGTAATCATTTTACGATCTGTGAGTGTTTAAAATATATCCATTACTTACATGAAGAGAAGCCAGCTCCAAATCATTGCTTTGTGCACTTGGAACAAGCGAGGTGCTAGAATGACATCAAACCACATCAATTAATTAGAAAACAATTATCCAATTCATCAACCCCAAAAACCAAAACAACAAATTGTAAACAAGTGAAACAATGTTACATTCACGAAATAAACAGTTTACTTTTCAAGTCCAGGGTCTTGACTCCAAAGTGGGCACACCAACTACTAAACAGGAAAAACAGGTTGCAGCGCATGTCATCAGGTAGAAGATTCCTCTGAAGAGAAGCTGTCAACATGAAGAGATATAATCAGTTGGACATAAGAAGAGCTAGGATAAATTACCTCAGACTGACATCTCTGGATGAGTCACAGATCGGAAGAAGAACTGCTCATTCCTCTATGACTGAGTATGAGTGATCCAAGCACGATCACAGTAAACGATCGATCGCCAAAAAGCCCACTCTGCATGCCAAATATGCACAACAGGTTTGTTGTTGTTGTTGTTGTTGTTGTTGTTGCTGTTGTTATGTTTTTGTTTTTTGTTTGTTGTTTTTTGTTGTGTGTGGTTTTTTTTTAAGAAAGCGAAGGCCCAATTTATACATCGCATTAAGTTGCATTAAGTCGCATTCAGTCGTGCCAAAATTAATTCAAGTCGCAGAAATCTTGCTGGTATTACTTTTATTCGACGACGTTGCAATACACCATGGAAGCAACGTGTTCTACTCTGCTGTTTGTGTGAGAATTGTGCTGATTTCAGCAATTTCAGTGAGTTTTCTGGAACTTGAATTCAACGCGACTGCGATGTATAAATTGGGCCTAAGAAAGAGAAAGTAAGGAGAGTTTGACTTACCAGAGACCGAGGTGATCATTTTGTAGAGGAAGTGGGCAAAGTGAAGTCTCAGCTGCATTATAGCGGGCATGTCTTTTTCACTCTCACTCTCCAGGTATGATCTGTTTTGCAACAAAACGTTCAATATGTAAGTTAAAGGGAAAATGTCGCTAAACGCCATTAATGGTAGCTCTACATTAAAGAAAACTCGACAATGATTTTAAGAAAAAACACAACGTTTTTTCAGTTTTAAAGACATGTTATGCAACAATGATTTTCCTTTTTATCTAACAGTCCTCGACAAATGACAGGAACCCTTTAGGAGGTGAGGGTGTCTAACAATGGCGGGGATGGAAATGGATCTTTTCAATAACGTGTACAGCTGTGTGGACAAACAGAAAACTCCAGGGTCGTGTATTAAAATGCATGTACACGCGACATGGTAGGACTCTTTGACAGTCGAGGGAACAATAATAAGAAACAGAAACTCTTTGACTGCTTCAACGAAGATTTTGTCGAAACGGCACTTTTCCCCGACTGTGGAACTTTGAAAGAATCTAGTTGCAATATGGAATTGCTTTTACTGACCTGGTCAGAAGGTTTGCTTACCTTGTTCCATCGATATATTCAATAAATGTTGCACATAACCCATCCTCCATCACCAGCTCACTGGCACTAAAACAACATATACAATGAATTATGAGTATAAAACTTAACAAATAGAGGGGGCATATGTTAGAAGTACCTACAGATCACACAATGGTGTCATAGCAAATCAGAGTGGGGAATCAGAATTAATAGGGAGTGACTCCACAATGCTCAATGGAAATTCATCTGAGCTACAGTTACCTGCAGAAAATTAATCCTTTGCTTGAGACCCAAAATTTTGCCAGTAAAACGTCTGTGATATTTGCAATTATAATAAGCAACTAACAAAGAAAGACCAGGAAAAAAGTGAGGCTTCAAATAGATTAGAAGTCGTGACCTCTGCACAATACTGGTGCGATCGATGCTCCATCAACTGAGCTATCAAGATGTTGGGCGCACGTTGGGGTCCCGTCAACAGGGATTTGGTGTTCGTTTAGTTTAATAATTCATTCTGAAACCTTTATAGATACATGTATGACTGGTTCTACAGGCTTGTTCATAACATGTCCCAACCTACCTGTCACGGAAAACAGCCATGTTTCAGCATTGAGCTCAAATATCCTGACCAAATATGCTCTCAGTACATCTCGCTTTCTTCGTCTTCTAACGCTCTGAAAATACAATGCACGGGAAAGATATAAAACATACTCTTCCTTGATCAAGATTCTTCAAGAACAAGTGATCGGTAATTGTCTTGAACTTGGCAACTACCGAGAATACAAATAATCCAGTTAGTGGAGAAATGGAGAATTTGAACCAGGGACTTCCACTCCAGCCCATAAAACCACTCGGCAAGGGTTGTATGAATAACAGATATATCACATTAGTGATTGTTGGGTGCTCATGATCAACTAGCCTCATTCATTTTTCCATCTGAACGTAAAGGATAATATCATGTAAATTTGACAATTAGAAACTAAGTGCTTGAAGAGAGAGCATTAAGTTTGTTGAAAAAAAGATACATGCATACCTCCGCTCGTCTGTCCAGAGCCTCCCGGAGAAGAAAGTGGAGTTCTTCAATTAACTCTCTGCAAGTATACAACAAATTAAGACACCTTAAATAATTTACTAAATCATTGAAACTAATATCACAGTTTATTAAAATACTGTGTGATACAAGACCAAACTCAAGTGAAGATTGGCAACAGAGATGGCACATTATGCGGTAGCACATCACAGTGTTTTCTGTAGATAAAATCATGAGCCGAGCCCTATACTGTAGTTGTACTGGTCATAGAATAAATAATTATATGTTATATTTGCAATTACTTGGATTTTTCATTTTCTTCGAATGTTCGTTGTCGTTGTCTCCAAATTTCGTTTGATACTCCGCAAAGTCGGCGAAATTTCATTTACTCGAACTTTGGCTAGTTTGAAATTTCGTTTTCTCTGCAAGATTTCGCTCAATATCGTTGAATTTCCGTTTTGAGGTGATTCGGAGCTTACTTGCTTAAAATGCATTACTTTTGCACATCATTGCAGTAGAATTATTATAATTTATATTTCCTGAAATAAAAAGTGTGCCGTGTTCAATTTACCTGTAAGAGCATGGGCTAGTCCTTCCAAGCCCAACAATCACTGCCTCCCTGATATCAGAGCAATCGCTCTTCAGCAGAGGGACTGCAAATCGGAACAGACTGTCAACCATGCTGGGTGAAGGAGGCTGCAAGAAATGGCACGTCAGAACCCGTAAGCAGCTGTTAGATTTGACAAGAAATGAAGCTGGAAAATAATTATATATTGCATAGATTTCGTTTAGAAAACTTACTCTGGAGTCACCCTTGGTTTTCTGATCCTTCTGATGATGTACTGAAATGTACAGAAAAAGTACATAAGTAAGCTCATATGAACTAACCCAGCGACACATCATATTGTGTTTATTTACTCCAGTTTCCACAGCGTGAAGTGTAGTGACTAAGAGTATTCTTATTCGCCTGGATGAAACGCTACCCAACGCAAACTTTCTCAAAAGTACTTTGTCAATAAATGTGGGTGGAGAATGACAGTGGCTTGGCCAAAAAAATTAACTTTGTTGGCTATACACATATCAAGGGGCATGTAGTAGTATGACGCTAATGGCTACTCTCCGCTAGACATTAGGGACTTTTAGATTGGAGTACGAGAATGAGACACTCTCGTACCTAGAGTCTTCACTCCTTACTGCGCAAGCTTGACGAAACGATTCCCGGCCGCTGTTCAAGGGGAAGGAAGACACTGGGTACGAGAGTGAGAATGAGATTGAGTACGAATACGACTTTTCAAACCTAGTGCATTGGGTTTAGTTCTACGTTTAACACGAATCTCGTTCCTAGAGCCTCCTTCTCTGCAGGTCAGCAACAGGGAGGGGCAAGGGTTCTGGGAACGTGACTGATTTGAAATTCGAAAGTCGTACTCGTAGTCAATCTCGTATTGGTACGCCAGTCTAAAGGTCGTTAGTGTTTTAACACATTGGTACATGGCCATAATCATCTGGGAAAAACGATTTTGAATTTTAAATACTCCTTAGTAATTGAATTATAAAAAAATGCATGAAAAACATAATATTATTATCATTTCAAACATCTAGTTAGAGCTCATGGAGAACTTTGTATTCCACAATCGAGGAAACATTAGGTAAACTTTTACAGTACTGTTACTGACCCTCCGTCCTGGTCAGGAGAGTCGCTCCTCAGGGGTGGCACTCGTGGATATGCACAGCAAGCGAAGATCAGGTAATTTCTAAACAAGCAGACATGGTTCATATTCATGTTTTTCTTTGGTCCTCTGCTGTACACTGATGACAGACTGGTGATGGAATCTATTCCTGATGCACTGCAATTAAAACAAAATAATAAATAACATTTCTATTGATGAATAGTTCAGTATCATAGACATTATTATATGCACTGTTGACTGAACACGTGCCATAGGCAGCAATTCCTGAAAGGATAAGATGGGAGGGGATACCCAAGGAGAGATGTATGAGCAGGGGGCAAATGTTACAATTTGTAAAGGTGGTGGTATGAAGAGAATTGAGAATGACTGACTAAAGACAGTGAGAATGAATTAATCTACCTGTGTCCAGTTATCAAGTTAATGACGTGCAGCCTAATATAGCATATCTGTCATACCGGTAAGTACACTAACTTGCTCTGAGGAAACTAAGGCCGTGTTAAGTGACATGTAAGCAATATCTATAATACCTGTAAAATACACTAACTTGCCTCAGAGGATACGTAGGCCATATCAAGTATCTGAGGCATTAATCAGTATCAAAGCCACAATCTTTTCTATACTAGCGTGATACTCTACCACCTGAGATATAATGCCACATGGTAATACAGGTATTTAATGGATAGAAATTTTAAATCGAGGTGAAAACATTATAATTTAGGATGTACTTTTTTTGGGGGGGGGGGCTTATGATGTACTTAGTAGAAGTTCATACCCTGAATCAATTAAGGAGTACACAGTGAGAAGGCGATTGAAGACATTAGGCCAACTGTATTGCAGTGCAGAAGGGCAGAGTTCAGGGAGGGTACCACTTGTTTCAGAAGACCTGCCATAAGGGATGACGCAGAAGAAACTGTGCAATCCGACATTCAGTTGTTCTCCTGTCTCCTTATCCATGTTACCAGACAGACGCTCGTTCACAACCAAGATATCAAAACATTGCCTAATGGTCCTGTGAAGAGCTGATAAAAGGAGCATAACACTGATTAACAAAGGCAGCCGAAGCGCGCGTTTTTCCACCACCCCACATCGTTAAAAAGAACAAATAAGCTGTGAAAACGAGCTGACTACTCTAATGCTGAAGGCGGAGCCAAATTTAAATTATTTGCCTCCACCTTCAGTGTCGGCAAATAAAACTTTTTTTAGCTTACCATTTTTTAGCGGTATCTAAATTTAGCGAATTTAGTGATGTCATGAAAAATTTGCTAATTTGAATATTCACTAAATTTAAAAATCGCTAAGAAAGTTTCAATTGAGAAACACCCAAAGCTCTATAAAATATCGAACAAAATTGCTAAATTATAATAGTCCTAAATCGCTAAAAAAAAAATCGCTAAATTTAGTAGCAACGCCACTGAAAAATCGCTA
>MU825399.1:3399087-3484810 GCA_029204205.1 Desmophyllum pertusum
TAGCGATTTTTCAGTGGCGTTGCTACTAAATTTAGTGATATTTCTTTCCCAAGACTATTTAATTTATTAGCAATTTTGTTCGATTTATTGAGCTTTGGGTGTTCTCAACTGGAACTTCTTAGGGACGAATTTTTTAAATTTAGCGAATTCTTAAATTAGCACTGAATTTTTCATGACATCACTAAATTCGCTAAATTTAGTACCGCTAAAAATGGTAACCTTAAGTTATTTGCCGATACTGAAGGCGGAGGCAAATAATTAATTTGCCTCCACCTTCAGTATTAGAGTAGTCAGCTCGTTTTCACAGCTTTTTGTTCTTTTAAAGTCGTGGTGGAAAACGCACGCTCGGCTGCCTTTGTTAACCAATGTTGTGCTCTTTTATCAGCTCTTCACAGGACCATTAGGCAATGTTGATATCTTTGGTGTGAACGAACGTCTGTATCTGGTAACATGGGTAAGGAGACAGGAGAGCAACCGAATGTCGGATTGCACAGTTTCTTCTGGTCATCCCTTATGGCAGGTCTTCTGACCAAGTCGGTACCTGCCTGAAATCTGTCCTTCTGCACTGCAATACAGTTGGCCTAATTTGTCTTCAATCGCCTTCTCCCTGTTTACTTCCTAAGGATTCAGGGTATGAACTTCTCATAAGTACATCATAAGCCCCCCCCCCCCAAAAAAAAGTACATCCTAAATTATAATGTTTTCACCTCGATTTAAAATTTCTACCAATTAAATACCTGTATTACCATGTGGCATTATATCTCAGGTGGTAGAGTATGACGCTAGTGATAGAAAAGATTGTGGCTTTGATACTGATTAATGCCTCAGATACTTGATATGCGCCTTACACAAAGTATCCTCTGAGGCAAGTTAGTGTATTTACAGGATATTATAGATATTACATACATGTCACTTAACATGTGCCTTAGTTTCCTCAGAGCAAGTTAGTGTACTTACCGGTATGGACAGATATGCTATATTAGGCTAGCAAGTTCAGTAACTTGATAACTGGACACTGGAAGATAATTCATTCTCACTGTCTTTAGTCAGTCATTCTCAATTCTCTTCATACCACCACCTTTACAAATTGTAAACATTTCCCCCTTGCTCATACATCTCTCCTAGGGTATCCCCTCCCATCTTATCCTTTCAGGAATTGCGTGCCTATGGCACGTGTTCAGTCAACCAGTGCATATAATAATGTCTATGATACTGAACTATTCATCAATAGAGATGTTATTAATATTATTTTGTTTTAATTGCAGTGAATCAGGAATAGATTTCCATCACCAGTCTGTCATCAGTGTACAGAAGAGGACCAAAGAAAACCATGAATGTGAACCATGTCTGCTTGTTTAGAAATTACCTGAATCTTCGACTGCTGTGATTATCCACGAAGTACCACCCCTGAGGAGCGACTCTCCAGACCAGGACGGGGGGTCAGTAACAGTACTGTAAAAGCTTCACTAATGTTTCCTCGATTTTGGAATACAAAGTTCTCCATGAGCTCTAACTAGATGTTTGAAATGATAATAATCTTATGTTTTTCATGCATTTTTTTTATAATTCAATTACTAAGGAGTATTTAAAATTCAAAATCGTTTTTCCCAGATGATTATGGCCATGTACCAATGTGTTAAAACACTAACGACCTTTAGATTGGCGTACCTATACGAGATTGACTACGATTACGGACTTTCGAATCTCTCAGATCAGTCACGTTCCCAGAGCCCTCGCTCCTCCCTGTTGCTGACCAGTAGAGAAGGAGGCTCTAGGAACGAGATTCGTGTTAACCGTAAAACTAAACCCAGTGCACTAGGTTTGAAAAGTTGTATTCGTACTCCATCTCATTCTCACTCTCGTACCCAGTGTCTTCCTTCCCCTTGAACAGCGGCCGGGAATCGTTTCGTCAAGCCTGCGCAGTAAGGAGTGAAGACTCTAGGTACGAGAGTGTCTCATTCTCGTACTCCAATCTAAAAGTCCCTAATGTCTAGCGGAGAGTAGCCATTAGCGTCATACTACTACATGCCCCTTGATATGTGTATAGCCAACAAAGTTAATTTTTTTGGCCAAGCCACTGTCATTCTCCACCCACATTTATTGACAAAGTACTTTTGAGAAAGTTGCGTTGGGGTAGCGTTTCATCCAGGGGAATAAGAATACTCTTAGTCACTACACTTCACGCTGTGGAAACTGGAGTAAATAAACACAATATGATGTGTCGCTGGGTTAGTTCATATGAGCTTACTTATGTACTTTTTCTGTACATTTCAGTACATCATCAGAAGGATCAGAAACCAAGGGTGACTCCAGAGTAAGTTTTCTAAACGAAATCTATGCAATATATAATTATTTTCCAGCTTCATTTCTTGTCAAATCTAACAGTTGCTTACGGGTTCTGACGTGCCATTTCTTGCAGCCTCCTTCACCCAGCATGGTTGACAGTCTGTTCCGATTTGCAGTCCCTCTGCTGAAGAGCGATTGCTCTGATATCAGGGAGGCAGTGATTGTTGGGCTTGGAAGGACTAGCCCGTGCTCTTACAGGTAAAATTGAACACGGCACACTTTATTTCAGGAAATATAAATTATAATAGTTCTACTGCAATGATGTGCAAAAGTAATGCATTTTAAGCAAGTAAGCTCCGAATCACCTCAAAACGGAAATTCAACGATATTGAGCGAAATCTTGCAGAGAAAACGAAATTTCAAACTAGCAAAAGTTCGAGTAAATGAAATTTCGCCGACTTTGCGGAGTATCAAACGAAATTTGGAGACAACGAAATTTGGAGACAACGAACATTCGAAGAAATGAAAAATCCAAGTAATTGCAAATATAACATATCATTATTTATTCTATGACCAGTACAACTACAGTATAGGGCTCGGCTCATGTTTATCTACAGAAAACACTGTGATGTGCTACCGCATAATGTGCCATCTCTGTTGCCAATCTTCACTTGAGTTTGGTCTTGTATCACACAGTATTTTAATAAACTGTGATATTAGTTTCAATGATTTAGTAAATTATTTAAGGTGTCTTAATTTGTTGTATACTTGCAGAGAGTTAATTGAAGAACTCCACTTTCTTCTCCGGGAGGCTCTGGACAGACGAGCGGAGGTATGCATGTATCTTTTTTTCAACAAACTTAATGCTCTCTCTTCAAGCACTTAGTTTCTAATTGTCAAATTTACATGATATTATCCTTTACGTTCAGATGGAAAAATGAATGAGGCTAGTTGATCATGAGCACCCAACAATCACTAATGTGATATATCTGTTATTCATACAACCCTTGCCGAGTGGTTTATGGGGCTGGAGTGGAAGTCCCTGGTTCAAATTCTCCATTTCTCCACTAACTGGATTATTTGTATTCTCGGTAGTGCCGAGTTCAAGACAATTACCGATCACTTGTTCTTGAAGAATCTTGATCAAGAAGAGTATGTTTTATATCTTTCCCGTGCATTGTATTTTCAGAGCGTTAGAAGACGAAGAAAGCGAGATGTACTGAGAGCATATTTGGTCAGGATATTTGAGCTCAATGCTGAACATGGCTGTTTCCGTGACAGGTAGGTTGGGACATGTTCATGAACAAGCCTGTAGAACCAGTCATACATGTATCTAAAAGGTTTCAGAATGAATTATTAAACTAACGAACACCAAATCCCTGTTGACGGGCCCCAACGTGCGCCCAACATCTTGATAGCTCAGTTGATGGAGCATCGATCGCACCAGTATTGTGCAGAGGTCACGACTTCTAATCTATTTGAAGCCTCACTTTTTTCCTGGTCTTTCTTTGTTAGTTGCTTATTATAATTGCAAATATCACAGACGTTTTACTGGCAAAATTTTGGGTCTCAAGCAAAGGATTAATTTTCTGCAGGTAACTGTAGCTCAGATGAATTTCCATTGAGCATTGTGGAGTCACTCCCTATTAATTATGATTGCCCACTATGATTTGCTATGACATCATTATGATGTGATCTGCAAGGGTACTTCTAACATATACGCTCTCTATATTTGTTACGTTTTGTACTCATAATGTCATTGTACATGTTGTTTAGTGCCAGTGAGCTGGTGATGGAGGATGGGTTATGTGCAACATTTATTGAATATATCGATGGAACAAGGTAAGCAAACCTTCTGACCAGGTCAGTAAAAGCAATTCCATCTTGCAACTAGATTCTTTCAAAGTTTCACAGGAGTGCAACAGTGCACTTGAAATACGAGCTGGAGTTTCTGTCTGTCCATACAGCTGTACATGGTATTTAATTCATGTCATCCTTGCCGTCTTAGTCATCTTCACCTCCTAAATGGTTCCTGTCATTTTTGAGTACTGTTTACAAAGTCAAACTGAGTTATTACTGGCTTCCTGTCACGTATGCTTGCGTTAATACAAGATCCATTTCCATCCTCGCCATCGTTAGACACCCTCACCTCCTAAAGGGTTCCTGTCATTTGTCGAGGACTGTTAGATAAAAAGGAAAATCATTGTTGCATAACATGTCTTTAAAACTGAAAAAACGTTGTGTTTTTCTTAAAATCATTGTCGAGTTTTCTTTGATGTAGAGCTGCCATTAATGGCGTTTAGCGACATTTTCCCTTTAACTTACGTATTGAACGTTTTGTTGCAAAACAGATCATACCTGGAGAGTGAGAGTGAAAAAGACATGCCCGCTATAATGCAGCTGAGACTTCACTTTGCCCACTTCCTCTACAAAATGATCACGCTCGGTCTCTGGTAAGTCAACCTCTCCTTACTTTCTCTTTCTTAGGCCCAATTTTATACATCGGCAGTCACGTTGAATTCAAGTTCCAGAAAACTCGCTGAAATTGCTGAAATCAGCACAATTCCCTACTACAAACAGCACAAAGGTAGAACACGTTGCCTCCATGGTGTGATTGGCAACGTCGTCGAATTAAAGTAATACCAGCAAGATTTCTGGCGACTTGGATTAATTTTGGCACGACTGAAATGCGACTTAATGCAACTTAATGTCGATGTATAAATTGGGCTCTGTCGATGTACTTAAAAAAAACCCGACACACAACAAAAACAACAAACAAAAAACAAAAAACATAACAACAACAGCAACAACAACAACAACAACAACAACACCAAACCTGTTGTGGCATCTTTGGCATGCAGAGTGGGCTTTTTGGCGATCGATTTTCGTTTATCTGTGATCGTGCTTGGATCACTCATACTCAGTCATAGAGGAATGAGCAGTTCTTCTTCACATCTGTGACTCACGCAGAGTATGTTCAGTCTGAGGTAATTGTATCCTAGCTCTTGCTTATGTCCAACTGATTATATCTCTTCATGTTGACAGCTTCTCTTCAGAGGAATCTTCTACCTGAGGACATGCGCTGCAACCTGTTTTTCCTGTTTAGTAGTTGGTGTGCCCACTTTGGAGTCAAGACCCCTGGACTTGAAAAGTAAAGTGTTTATGTTCGTGAATGTAACATTGTTTCACTTGTTTTTACAATTTTGTTGTTTTGGTTTTGCGGTTGATGAATGTGGATAATTGTTTTCTGATTAATTGATGTGTTTTGATGTCATTCTATGCACCTCACTTGTTCCAAGTGCACAAAGCAATGATTTGGAGCTGGCTTCTCTTCATGTAAGTAATGGAGATATTTTAACAACTCACCGATCGCAAAATGTGTTTCACTGTTATCATATGTGTTCTTCACTAGCTCGGTGCAATTGGACACATTAGAAGGCAAATAATCAAACCTACATAACATTAGAATGTTTGGGAAGGTCTTTTATAAAGTTCAGCTATGGTGATCGAGGTCGTGTCTTTGGTTGAATATCACAGTTGGGCTAGGCTAAGAACATCACTGTTGAGGGACAATTGTTAATTTCTTGGGGTATGTAGAAGATTTAGAGGCGGTCTTAACGGTATTTGCAAAACTCGAATCCATAGTACATGTAATCGTAAAACTCAATCTCTTTGCTAAAAAATACTTAAGAGAAATCAAACTCGTAAACCATATTCACTACCAGAGGTCAAACCTTGAGTCAATAAATGTGGTTGTCATCTTTGAGTCTGTGGAGAAAACCCTAGTGTATGACGCTTTCAAATGAAAGCTGTTGAGAAAGTACTTTCAAGTGGTGCTGTTTGTTTTTAACATTTGGTAAAATGAAATTCAATATTTTTTCTTACAATTTTGATCTTAGTCACCTCTTGGCAGTGAAAGGGATAAATCATTTTGCACCTCGTAAAATAAAAGATGTTCACTATGATTTAGGTAGAGCATGGGTGTACAAATTCTTTTTTAGTCAGTTACACGTGCAGTGCGTAGCAAACGCCAAATCAAAACAAATATCCGTTTACGTTTTAAACCATTCTATCCTCCACCTGATCACTGCTCCCTTTTCTTGTTTTTAATCAGGTTCTGTGTGGCTTGTTAGCAGTGTGGTCCTGTTTTTGATCCTAATAATCTCATCACCGGTGGTTATCTTAACAACTAGGTTACAAACTGTTCTCAACTCACCCAAAGAAAGGTTGAGTTTTGTGCGAACATTTCTTGAAAATAAACTTTCTTTTAAGTTACTGGTTTCCTACATTGTATCAGTCTATGTTTCCTTGTATCATGGCATGTACTTTTACGGCGCAACAAACAAAAGTTACTGTGGCCAGAGAACTTTACTGTTACTCGAGGAATAATCTGTCTCTGTGTTGTACACTCGGTCTGGGATAGCGAGTTGAAAAACGGCGGGGAGACTAGGGAGAGGGGGCCCCTCTCGCTAGTCCCCTCGCCTTTTTTTCACGCGCTATTCTTCGCGATTAACAGACATTTTACAGGCTAGGACAGGCAGGATCCTTGCGAGGTCCAAGTACAGTCGATTAAGGAACAAGTGCTGTCCTTGGGGCAAATCTTGATAGAAGCTCTTGAATAGTTCATTATACTCTTATTGACCAATAGCACGGACACTTGCTAGTACAAGCTGTAACTTTGAAAGATGTCACCATGGTGTCATGTTGCTTAGCAACATCTGTATTGAAAAACCGTAAAGTCATCGGACTGTTTTCTGAGATTTCGACCAAAAATTGCCTCATTTTTGTGACATTGCATTTGTTTATTTTTTTTTGTTCACAAGATCCCATCACCTGGGACACGATACACTGGTACACCTGCTGGAGAACAACGCCAATATCCAGTCCCTGTCTCCACTGGGTTATAGACAAGTGCTACACGGGTGCGTGGCCTGTGGTCAGTGGCTGCTTCAAGGCACTGGTTTCTGTTTTTACCAAGAGGTAACGTATTTGTTTTTGAAAGTGTATGTATAATAGCTGCAGCACGGGTATAGTTGCGAGGACTGCTGGTATTCCTTAGCTACCCAGCGTATTCAAGATCAGAATTGCACTGAATTTGTGTTGGTCAGGAGTAATGTGGGAGAACTCTGAGAACAGTGCTCATAGAATGGACTAACAGCAGTCCCTCTGTTCAGTTACAATCGGGGAAACAAGTGCTATAGACAATGTTAAATTACAGGTGTGCCACCAAACGACTGTTCTTTCCAGCTTTCCAAAGAGGGCCGGAGGGGGGCCTTTTATCCGATTCTGGGAAAGTATGGGTGTGGCAATGATTATTCGCATTCAGAAATGTTGACTGCTGACAAAACATTTACACCCTGTCCTATCGTCATTGAGTGGTGCTTTCAGTTGGCAAACAGTTGTAGGTCCTCGGCTCAAACGTTGCGGTAATTAGCCTGCAAAACAGTCCGTATTTTCGCGCGAGAGTGTCGGGCTTAACGCGGCCGAAGGATCTGGGACGAGCGTGAAAATTACGAGTTGGATTGGGAGAGACGCCATAAATACGACACTCTCGCGCGAAAATAACGGACTGTTTTTGGGCAGTCTATACATTAGCGCAACCGTAGCGCTACTGTAGCTCGGCGTTTGAATCCCATGTCACGCCAGAAGTCGCGGTATGGCGACAAGACGCTAATTTCGAACTTAATTGATCAATATTGAGTTCGACATCGACTATACGGCGACGTTTGAACTGGGCCTTTTGGCTGCACGAAAAATATTCATCTTCTAATTTAGATCTTTCCTGTGTTTTTTGTATTTGTATTACTGTATAATAGAATATTTGTTGTTTTGTTTTATTTACAGTGAGTGTCCTTGTGAGACGGATTCCTATTCTGAACGTGGTGCTGTTCAAAACTGCTGATTCTTCACTGGACAATATCCGAAAAAAATAAAAAAAAAAAAGAAGGCGGCTTAAAAAAAAAAAAAAAAAAAACAAAAAAACAAATTTGCTACAGCTTCTAGAAAGGTAGAGTTTTATGTTTTTTTGCTTGTTTCTGCAATTCAAAACATTGAAGCGAAATGGAAATATTTACTATTGCTACAAAAAGAAAGAGTATCTTAACTATTATTGATTGTTTATGTCCCATAGACGTTTCTTTGCCATTTACGACACCAAGCTTGTCATGCGCATTTCGGTGTTCGTACTCGCAGTGTCAAAGGACCTTGTCTCAAGGCGGGCTAGCTACAGCTCACCCTGAAATCACCGTCCCACATGTTTTGAAGGTATGCCACACTTTGCTGTATTGTCTCTTCTGTTCTTTGTGCGTCTGTCGTCTTAGTGACGATTTGCGTCATAGCATTGTCAAAATAAGTAAATGAATGGTGTACAATGAGCGAATTTTAGGGGAACAACAACAACAAAAAAAACGTCTGAGCCCCCCCTGATGGGAATTGAACCTATGACACATGGCATTTTCTGTTTCCCTAAAAAGTCACTCATTGTACACCATGAATTTACCCATTTCCTTGAGCACATTTCATTGTCAATGTAGCCTTAGATCTACGAGGCGCTTCGCAGAAATAAGACCGATACCAATTGGGCTTTTCAGGGGGCCAATCTAAACAAACAGTAACACTGTCTGAAACAGGAAGTGTACTTATGAACATAATATGGTTAAGAATCCCAACTGGCAGGAAGCAGACCAGAAGTTGGCTATTTTACAAGCGTGGCCGATGAGGTGATCTCGGGACTACCGAGAACAATTCCAGCTGGAAACTAAAGAAGTAATTGAACCTCTCTAAACAACGGACACCCTGGGGTAGAACTAACTGGCCGTTGTACAGAGGTGGTTGTTGCAGGGAGGTTTCAATAAGAGTAAAATGTATGGATCGGCGTATGGCCAGGAAGAAAAACTCCTGGCCGTTATAGAGAGGTGTCTGTCATAGAGAGGTGGCCGTTAGTGGAGGTTCGATGTAAATACATGGAAAAACCTAATGTGCGTTTTGCTTTCTTGCCAACAGAGATGACTGCACGATTTGAGATGACGTCCCCTGTAGGTCAGCGGTGTATTCTGCAGTACATGCTCCCTTGGTTGGCAAACATAGAGCTGGTTGACTTGTCAAACTCCTCTCCCACTCCCCCTGAGTTAAACATAGAGACTGACGAAGAGGAACAGACAAGTGCTATGTCTCCTGTGGAGCTAGAGGGAGAGGGGTGGGGATCAGTCGAAGCTACACAATTGGTGCTTAACAATCTTTTCTACATCACTGTTAAGGTGAGTCACTTCTGGATTGAAGGATGGTTTAGAAATAAGTATAGCTTAGCTAAGCATATGAACATGAAAAATATTGCTTATCTTTGTTTGATTGCAAACCAAAGCATCAGCAAAGGCCAGTTGACTTTTGCCTCTGTTTCAGAATGAGACCCGGTACTCACAAGTTCATTTTCGTGCCAATCAATCTCATTTACATACTAACTTGGCTCCGAGGTTTAGGGGAATAAAACAAAAGGATTAAAAAAGAAATCACATCGAGGTTGAGGGATGAATAAATAATTTATTTGTGTTTATTCCCCTAAGCCTCGTAGCCAAGTTAGAATTTTAATATAATAGGCCTGTTGCTTTCATTTCTCAGTACCGAGTCTGCACGATATTCAGCGTTTTGTAACATATTTTCAGTCCCCAGAGTTGAAGAAAACTCTCGTCCAAACTCTCATCCCTTACTCTCGTTGACTCTCGTTCTTGTTTATTAACCCGGGCTTTCCAAGTATGTTTTTATATGGGAAATATTCTTAGTGCTGTGATTTATTCCATGCTCTTTTGTATCTTCAGTATGATGAGCAGTTCTCTAAAGAGATCGAGGAGGCCTGGGGCAGCCTGTGCGGCAGTCGATGGGTGAACAACATTCATGAGATACTTGGATATCTGATAGCACTGGCTGGCGTCATTGGAAGTTCAGAAGTACTTGTTCATGTGAGTCAGATGTTTGTCTAGAATACTTACAACGAAGAAATGCGGCCAGTCGGGGACAAATAGTTTTCGGATTGAACCACTAGGCTATGACATTGTTACTTAGCAACCCCTCTGACGGAAAACCGCAGGCTCAGGTTAAATTCTCGGAGATGAAATCTCCAGTGGATGGAACCCTGTGTTTATTGTTATTTACGTCCACTTCTCTTGGGCATCTTACTCTTCATTTCTTATTTATATTAGCACGACATATTTGATGTTACCGATATTACTTAACGAAGTTCGGACTGTATATGCAAATATTCTCAGCTGTCGAGATATCACTACTTGATTTAACTTGTGTTACTAAAAGGTGTACTGCAACCTTGTATATGATAACTTTAGACTGCTAGCAGTCTGGTTCTCCTCTCGAAGTTTGGGACGATGAGGGATTGGGGCGAGACGAGGATGCGTCCATGACGCTACTTTTGCACTCGCTCTCAAGGTGTTAAAACGTTCGTCGGATCTTAAGAGAAAGGAGGTCTGCAAGCAGTCTATGATAGCTTATGCTAACGTTTTTTGTAATCTAAGTTGCAGGCCAAGAAGCTGGCAGTGTATGTAGCACGTGCAAACCAACAGAAAACTATCGAGGAACTTATGGAAGAAACTCAAGGTATGGAGCATTTGCAGCCTTGGTGAGATGGACATAACAAGAACTTCTTATTTAAGTTTGAGGACATTTGTGTAGTTAATTTTGTCAGCTTTGTGGCCATTCATGGTTGTGTGTAGCCCTTGCGAACAGTTAATTTAGCCTCACACTACTGACTTGGACTTATCTCGCTGATAATTATTTTCTTAAGAATGAAACCAACCTGTGAAGGACAAAGTCCCATGTTCGGCCGTTTCGTTTTATTATTCAAAGAGGCGTGCCACGCAAGCTGTTCGTGTGTGCTCCCAGTGCTGTTTTTGGATCGGATAATGGTGACTTATGAATAACACAGCAAATCTGTTTTACAGCTTACAGAAACTGTGGCATCTCAGTTCGAAGCGGTGTCGACTGATGCGCCGTTTTTTTCGTTTCCCTGCAAAAGTCGTCAACCAGTCGGGACTCGGTCAGTGAAGTCCAGTCAGGGGAGGGGTCGAGATCATTGGCACAAAAGGCCTCAGGGCAGCAAGAAAACGTATCCAACGAAGATACAAAACTCGACAGACGATGGGAAGCTGTCCTGCAGAAAAGAATCAAGAGACGAGAGAAAGGAATCGAAGAGAGAGACGAGATGCTAAGGGATGAGAGGAAGGAAAAGGGCGATTCACTTCCCAGGGGTTTGGGAGACATGGTGAGAGAATATAAAATATGTTATCATGCTTTAGTTTTTGTTTTACGTTTAGTGGTCTGCTGTATGACAGTACCCTAGCTCTACAGAGATCCATGTTGTGTCTCTGATGGTTGTTAAATTCAAAACCGAGCAACAACCAATCAGAGACACTACACGGAAATCTGTTGAGCTACGTCATCAGTATAGAATTCTTCAGGTGGAAACTCAGACATCTCTGAAGTGGATCGCAGGTTTTAGGAGAAGAATTTAGTTTGTGAAGAGCGATGTCTGAATACTATGTCACGATATTTTTAAGTCATTTTTTTCCGATGTACAAAATCACCTTCAAATTGAAACAAACCATAAAATAATAGTTTCGAGAGGTAGAAAAACACCAAAGAGGTGATAATAAACCAAACAGGAACAACGATGGTGTAGGATGGAGAAGATTAAGGAACGGATACGAACGACGAACTTAAAAATGTAGGCTAATTTTTTCAAGATGCGCTAAACCTTGACGTAGCTGCTTTAACCAGGTAAAGGAATTACTGCTTGGGATTGAAAGGTTTAGTGGCCCAGTCCCACAAGACAAGTAAGCCATTCCAAACATGTCAATCCCAGCTTGGTAGATGATCTAAAGTGTTGTATTTTTCACTTGACAGCTCCCATGCCTGAGCCGTCAAAAGCACTGGAAACCTACTGTGCCATTGGCGGAGCCAGGAAAGAAGACAGATCAGATTGAAGAGGAAGAGAAACCCGAGGGGGCCTGGGCAACATGAATGAGGTCATCATGGCGCATAGGCTTGTCAGTGCTGGCCGTGACTCTTTCCTTACCAGTCCCCGAGAGAGAAAAATACTTTGCGCCACTTCCTGATATCCTTCCGTTTGCACCGTACGTGGCTTCTCTGTACAGGTATGGATGGAGAGAGCAGTTTGTTGGCTGCTGTGAGCTCTGTTGTGACGCTATCAGTCTGCGAGCTACATAAAAAGACATACACTGTACTTGATGATTAAAAAACGCTTTGGAAAATGGAAAATATAAGACAGTATAGGCAGTGAATAATGAGATAAGAAGTTTTAACCCAGTGGGGTGGTTTGTTTCCAGGTGTAATTTTCTCTGATGCTGTTAGCTGAGTTAGTTCTTGATCAAAGCCTCAGTCGATGGGAAGAACATCTACCTCTCATGCTTCATGTTATTTTTCTAGGTGAGTTTATATAGCCTCAACTTTTCAGTTCACTCCTGTACCATACAGCTGTCCACGTCCCAGGCTTCTGTCGGCTTTCATTCAGCATTGTGTTTGCTTTTATTCATCAGAAAAGTCCATTTCAACAGCCAATTTAGTAGTCTTGAATTTTGCGGGAGGAATGTAACGATGTATTAAGTAGTTTGTTTTGCGATAAACAAAATGTTACGATGTATTTAAGCAATTTTTGGCGATAAACAAAATTTCCTTCTAATTGAAGGAAACCTCACAATGATAGTTACCTATGGTAGAAAAACACCAATGAGGTAATAATGAACCAAAAACGGAGCAACAGAGTTTTTTCAAGGTGCGCCATCGTGACATAGCCTCTTTAAAACGTTGGTCTTCGCCAAAGAACCCTGTCACAGGTCAAGCATGTAGGTGGTGGTAAGAAATGTATGTCAGAAATGGAAAGAGAATAATGAAATTAGCAAGGTTGCCAATTTCTCAAAATTGGCAACCTTACTAATTTCATCACGCTCTTTCCATTTCTGACACCTGTTTTGTACTACCATCGTTTTTGTATGATTAAACAAGGTCACGGCGACAGGGTTCTGAAAAAGGGACTATTGCGAGTTTGCCGATGATCAAAGCTTGCTATCCTAATCACACTTGTGTGCTCTCCCCACAGCTCTGGATCACGGCAAAGCCTGGGTTTACGAACACAGCAAGAGGCTGTTGATCAACCTCATTATAGTGCTGGTGTGCCGAGGCGACCACGTGTCTTTAGCTCAGTCCCTCTTCAACTTCATCACCATTTCAGAGCAAGGTCTTGTAAACACGGTCTGTTAAAATCCTCGTGGACACTTGATGTCGGTAATATCGTGGTGTGGCTGGTCCTAGTGCGGGCGTTGGGACTGGTGCTGAGTTTGAAAGGCAGGGTCCTCTTCTGTGGAGAGTAATGTTGCTAGTGCAGGCACTAGCGCGTCTGTGTAAGTTTTGATTCCGTAGATTACAAGTGTATTGGTTACTGTGAAGAAAAAAATAAATTGCATGTTAGCAGAAGAACTGTGCTGCCAGGTTTTCCTAAGCCTCAGCATTTCTTGTTGAAAAGCAACTACGCTCGACAGAACAGTTTTCTAGTGACTGGCGGTAAAACTAAAGGTAACTAAAGTAATCGCAGAACCATTCACTGCCCGCCAATAGTGTAATGAACCAATCGGAACTCATGAAAAGTAATGCCATTGCTGATTGGTCAAAACACAGCAATCGAAAAAATGACTTGAAAATAGCTTAATTGTTATAAGATAGTTATGGCTGAGGCGAAAGCAGGTCTATAACGCAGCTTTCTGAGTTTTTTTACGGTGCTAGTTTGTTGCAACAAAGAGAAATGTCCGGTTAATATATCCGGGGGATAGGGCAACAATAAATGGCCGCTTGCCGATCCTTCTTTCTCTTTGCTCGCGACTAGAGAGCCTGTTCACAAGCAAATCATTGCTCTTTGACTTCCTATAGCAGCAGGGCGTTGTTATCAACAGTGTATTCCAACATTTGACAAACCTAAGGCTATTTTAATCTTTTTCTAACTCGTATTTTGCATACTATTCTTTTCTATAGGTCTGCTTGCTGGCAGCAGTTCTCTGAACCAAGCTCTACCTCCTGAGAAAACACTGCTAACAGACTTGTGGAGCAGATACAAGAACTCATTGAATTTCTAGCGAACAGGTGGGAAGTGTTACTCATGACCGGTTTACTTTATTCAAAGATTGTGTACAGCTAAATCAAAAATGCATGTGCGTGGTTGTATTGATAATGACGATGACGATGGTGATGATGATGATGATGATAATAATAATGATGATGATGATGATGATGACGACAGCCTGGCCAATTGTTTGTCATACCATATTTGTTCTCATGGGTGCTAAATGGTCTATTTTTAAAATGATTTCGAAAAGATCAAAATATACTTCCTTTGGATGATAGGAAACGCAAAGTAATGGTTTGATTTGTAGAATAGTACTCAACAAATAATGATCGTAATTGTTTACAACACTAGGGAAACTTCCCTTCATTTACTATTGTTTTAACAAAATGAAACAGTAACATTGTTCCATCAAAACAATGTTGTTACAAGCTTATCTCATTACAGAGGCATTTTCGCATAGAAGATACAGTACTTTGCTCTCCACAGAACACCACTTTTATATTTCTCCCAGTGATTGTAAACCTCTGTGGTAGTTACTTTGTTCTCCACAGAACACCACTTTTAACTTATGATCCTTCTCCTATTTCTCCCAGTGATTGTAAACCTCTGTGGTAGTTACTTTGTTCTCCACAGAACAACCACTTTTTAACTTCATCCATTCTCCTATTTCTCCCAGTGATTGTAAACCTCTGTGGTAGTTACTTTGTTCTCCACAGAACACCACTTTAACTTATGATCCATTCTCCTATTTCTCACCAGTGATTGTAAACCTCTGTGGTAGTTACTTTGTTCTCCCACAGAAACACCACTTTTAACTTATGATCCATTCTCCTAATTCTCCCAGTGATTGTAAACCTCTGTGGTAGTTACTTTGCTCTCCACAGAACACACTTTCGCTCCACAGAGCACCACTTTTAACTTGCCATTCACTTATTTCTCCCTCCCTGCAGTGATTGTAAACCTCTGTGGTAGTTACTTTGCTCTCCACAGAACTCACTGTTAACTTGCCATTTCATATTTCTCCCTGCAGTGATTGTAAACCTCTGTGGGCGTTTGAAGAGATCACGCCTCGTTCATACAAAATCAAAGCGCTGAGCAGCTGGAGATGTTTGTTGCGTCAGTGGTGCAAATTTTCCAAGCGTCCGATTCAAGCAGTAAAGTACAGGAGAAGGATGGCCAAGGTGGCAGCTCCATTGGGCCACATCATGCTCCTCAAGGCACTATGCTGGCAGTCCTTCCAGGTGTTCAGAGCTCTTAAGGTCCCTTTCTCCTGGTCCATGCTCTCTGATGTCCTGTCAAGATTGTAGAGTCTGTTGGTGATGGCAGTGAAGATGTACAGGTGTGTTGGGTTGAATTTTAAGAAATAACGAGTTACTACGTGCACGTTTATCATAACTCTATGGAAACATAGAAAATTGCTTCCTGCTTTTATTTCATAAAAAAACAAACAATAGAAAAATGTTTTCCCTGTTTCCTTAGAGTTATGGTAACCACCCGCGAAAGTTAAGGAGAACTCGAAATTGCTGTGGAAACGCTCGCCTGTGGCTCGTGTTTTCACTCGGTTTCACAGCATGTCTCGTTCTCCCAAACTTCACTCGTGTTACCATAACTCTATGGAAACACGGAAAACGTTTTCCATTTAGTAATGTTTTCTATTTTAGTTTATAAGGCCGTCATTTTGAATAGCGTCACTATATTCATGATGGCGGCTCGATCATTTGATGATATTAACGAAAAAAAGCAATGGAGCGACCAGATTCACAGTCTAGACGACCGCAGAAATTTGCAAATCAATCAAAACAGTGTTGGCCACTTGAAAATTTTTAATCTGCGTGAATATGTTAATTCCAAAAGGAAAAATGGAATCTGGTACTATTTCGCTCTGGAAGGTAACTCAGTAACAATTAACACCAGACCAGTCTGGAAGGTTTTGTTTATAGTTCGTCTAGTGTGATCGCCCGGGTTAGGGTAGTCCTGGAAAGGATCGTTGTTGTCGACTGACGTTTCGACAACATGAGCAGAGTGAAGTAAATAATCGACCATGCTTCACTGTAGGCCATTTGCTCAATGTAGTTTTTTCTCTACTTCTTTCCTCAGGGTTACGTCATGGAAATCCTCCTAACACTCGAAGCAGCTTCTGATTGACAATCGTGGACCAATCAAACACAAGCGAGTTGTCGAGTGGCCTGGATCTTGGGCTAGGGTTTACCTGGAAGATGAAAAGGAAGATGTCGTCGATGAATACAACTTGCACATCTTGCGGCACAAGCGCAGGATCAATCAGTCCGCTGTCCCGGATTAGACAGGGCGGGCACATGCGCTCTCTGAGCAGCGGGTGTGAGTTTAAGAGGCATTCGTCGCTGTTTAATCATTTTGGACGCTTGAACGGCACCAGGGATGAATCTCATCTCAGGCAAGAAGGTAACAAAGCTTTGACTTGCCCTTTAACAATTATATTATGAGCTGAGATTTCTATCATGTGATACTTAATATGGCCGTAGCCGAATTAACTATCAGTCTATCACGCGTAGAAATCGAGAGCTGTTTTAGTAGAAATCCTACCACAAATCAAGTGAGAGCGTTTTTAGGTTACTTCGACTTTTACCTTTGTTGCGTTACAAATCGAAGCTGTATTAGACCTACACGCTTCAGTTAAATCTAGAAAATTTATGCGCGGGTTCAACTGTCAAATTGCTGCTTTTACACGGCTATCATTATTCATTTCATAAGTTGAAACGTTTTCAAGTTGTTTGAACATCCTTCAATTACTTTTTGAAGCATTTGTATGTTTTTGGCCGCATTTTCACTAACGTCGTTTCATTTGTTTTCTTTTTTATCTAGCGTCAGTGTGCAGTGTTTAAAGACACCATCGGAAGCCATTAATCCTCAGAGCCAAGCGGACATGGTGACTCGTGTGTTTTGGATCGCTGTCTCTTTACTCGAGTCTGATTATGAACATGAATTCCTGATGGCCATCCACCTACTGAACAAGGTTTGTTACAAACGAAGAATAACTCTTTAACGTAAGCTCTCTAGATGAGCATCTGCTCTTAGAGCAAATGTTGAGAACAAATATTGTTTAAATTAAAAAAAAAAAAAAAAAAAAAAAGAATAACTCCATCAACGTTTTGTAATAAAATGGTGCTTCCTGTGTTGCTAAATGATCTTGTGAATTCTGGTTTGAAATGAACTTACCGTATTTAAGCCCTTTCCACACGAGCAAGTTTTCCTTGACAAGTTTTCACTTGACAATTTTTCCTTGTTCGTGTGGAAAGGGAAATTTGGACAATGTTTTCCTGACAAGTGTCCTTGTTCCCTTTCCACACCGAGCAAGGAAAACTTGTCAAGGAAAACTTGCTCGTGGGAAGCGGGCTTTACTCGAATAAGCGCCGCCCCCCGATTAAGCGCCGCACCCGAATAAGCGCCGCGGCCCCGATGCGGCGCTTATTCGATGAATTCAGTAAAAACTAAAAACACACTACAAAGGAACTCTAACACAGCATTGGAAATTTATTTTCGTCAAAAACGATGTCTTTCAGTTCAAAGTGAGTATATTTCACCGCTCGCACCATTAAGTTCTCTCTCCAGAATTCTTTGCAATACGTAGTTATGTTGTGAAGGCCGTGAACTTTGCCGTCACGACAAGCCCAACTTCTCTCTTTCTTTTTCCATAGAAAATAAACCGTTAAATTAAAAGGAAAAAAAGTTCTTTATCGCGTCCAATTTTTAAATAACGCCGCCCTCAAATAAGCGCCGCCCTCGAATAAGCGCCGCATTTGAGGCTGCGAAAATTTTAATAAGCGCCGCGGCGCTTATTCGAGTAAATACGGTACTGTGTAGTGCATGTCTCACTCCAAACAGTTTATTGCATGATCTTTAATCAACAGAATCTCTTGGTAGTAGGTACATGTACTATTTTGTCTTTATGTGTCTTTGCAGGTGCTGTCGTTTTTGGACTTGAGTCGACATTCTTCTCGGGAGAAACTCGACAAGGTTCTTCGCAGACTCAAGTGGAGTGATTTTCCAGGACTACAAGCGCTCCTACTCAAGGTAACGTCTTTTTGAAAAGTGACGATGAGACAGCCGGGAACCCAATGTAGTTTTGACAAACCGAGATACAGTCAAACCTGTATATAACGGCCCTGTATATAGCGGTCCACCCTGTATATAACGGTCACCGAACAACTTCCCGAAAATCGTGCCTTATATTTACTGTAAAGTTTACCTGTATATAGCGGGCACCTGTATATAACGGACGCGGTCACCTAGCTTTAGACTTCCCGAATCCACAATTTCATTATTTTTTACCTGTATATAACGGTCAGCAAATTGGGATTTTACGGAATTAAAAAACACAACACTAGCTACAAGGAACTAAGGAGAAGCTCAAGTACTAAAATGTAAAATTGAGTGATTATTTCCACATATAAAAACGTTATTCATTAACTTCCGGAGTAGAGTTTTAAAGGAAACCTGTATACAAACCTGTATATAACGGTCACATAGGCCATTTCCCAAGGGTGACCGTTATATACAGGTTGGACTGTAGAAGCACACATTTTCCACGATTGGTCATTATCTTGTAGGTATAGCGCCATCAATTACGAGTTCTCCGATAGCTGTCATCCAATAAGGATTTTATCTATAGTTGCTTAGCAACTTCTCAGACAAACCGTGGGCTCAACATATCTTGGAAACAAAATTCCGACAGATGTTAGTGATTGCCACGACTCAAAAGCAAACACATACAGGATACTGTATTTCGATAGCGTGACATCATCTTATTGTTGTTGTTTGCGTGACTTGTATTTCAGGGTGTAACATAATGCAGCTACCTCTCTGAGCCTTCGCTTCGTCTGCTGTCCAGACTTAACCGTGTTCTCAAACGTTGGTCTCGTGGACCGTCCCAGGCCGCTGGTAAGCTGTCCATGTTTTATATCTTATCTTATCGAAAGCCAATCGAGACAAGAAGTCTTCCTTTGAAAACGTTCTCACTTGCGTCTTGCAAACCCGGTGGTGATTGACATTAGTTTAATGCTCAGTTGGCTAAAAGTGAGCACTTGAGTCATTGAAACGCCTGACTAAGCCTTGACTTGTTTGTTTGACGCAGGTTTTGCACTCAACATGTTGGCGTTGTTGCCACACATGCTGGAACATTTTGACGAACCAGACGAGTTCAGCAAGACGTGCGCTCAAAATATAGTGCAGGTGAAGTATCTTCCTCCAATAACATAACTCCTTACTCCACTGTATAAACACACAAGCGACCCACAATATCCACTATGCTACGTCGAAGGGCTAACGCTCGAAACGTCAGCTTTCCAAATCAAACTAAGATGGGATTGTCTGTCTGGCAGGGTGCTAGTAACCCTCGGTTAGGGGGACTCCCATATAAAAGTGACGGGGATGATCGTCGTACCTTTTAGGGCTTAAAATGCGAGGTTTGATACCGCTTAGGGTGTTTAAATTTAAAATGACCACCGTTAGAGTTATTCCGGTACCTTTTAGTGCACTAAGCTGGGAAAAATATGACAGGAATCAGTTTCGTCTTAGAATCAGTACCTCTTTGGAGTGAAATTGAATTAGAGCCACACCCAAAACACGAGATTCTGGTACTTTTAGGGGAGTTCCTTTCACAATTTCCGATGACAACCCCCGTCACGTTTATATGGGAGTTCCCCCCCCCCCCCCCCCCCCCCCCCCAGTAACCTGTTTAATTTTAAAACCTTTGGAATGATATTCAATCTAACTTTACTGGAGTCGTTAGTAATCTAATGAACTTATCTTTCAGGTTTGCCATGGTTCGGGGAACCTCGCTCATTTAGGCAAACTGTTCGAGATGTACATCGAGAAATCCTATCACAGACCACGATCCACCTGGCTTGACTCAGTGTGCAGATATATCAACGACTCGTTTGGACATCTCACCAGATCACACATCACCTTCCTATTAGAGGTATCAGTGTGTAGAGCAATTTGCGTTTCCTCCACTAGGCTTATAAAAAAGACTAATACACTGATATTTTCCATATACATCTGAGGACATATTACTTTAATTATAATAATAATGGAGGGAAGTTTCGAGGAACATTTATCAAGTTTGTCGTTTGTAATCCAACTCAATCTTCTTAACCATCCTTGTTCGTTATTGGTTTATTATTACGTCTGTGGTCCGGTTTTTCTACCTTAGTATAATACACTTTTATTTTTAAATCGCCAAAAAAAAAAACCCATGATGATTTGAACAATACGTCGTCTTGGTTATAAGTTGTTGTTCTCTCATAATCCGCTTGCCTGAATTTGTATTAATAATCTGTGGAGAAATTAGAAGCTCATTACCGTGTTTTTACCAGGTTTTAGAGCGTGGTCCGCCTGTTTTATCATCAAGTTGTGTTGGGTGTATTGTGTGCACTGATGCGACTGGCAGACTTCTCATCGCCCGGCATGAGACACTTCCAGAACGATGCACTCAAGACAATAGCCAAGTATCTCAAGGTGAGTATTATAGCATAACTCTCTCTAAGGCGTACATGGCTGGCTGGATGGTCCAGGCTGAATTTCAGTTGTTTGTCAGTTACTAAACTCTCTTTAAGGCGGACACCTCTCTAAGGCGCACAGCTAGAGCTGTTCCCGAGAGCGTCCGCCTTAGAGAGTTACTGTACCCGTCAAATGAAAAAAGGTGCTTGGAAGAGTTAAAATATAAACTAAATTCAATACAAGCAGAGAAATGCTGGTAAAACGGGGACGGAAAAAATTCGTAAAAAAAAAAACAACTTTAAGTTACCCGACTGCAAAGCCACTCAAAAGTCTTACGCTATCCTGATGTTTTCATTGGCTAAAAGTTCGCGCGAAAATTACGCGTAAACGTCACACAAATTACTCTCTAGTTTAGCTGTAATTTTGTTTGGGAAGATTCAGCAATGATGTGCAGAGTTTGTCATTTTTTTTCAAACTGTCCTTAATCTGTAGCGTATCAGGTCAGTGACGTAGGATTTCAGGACAGTAGATAGAGCTTCTGATTGGTTGATTACGAATTTGGCTACGGTAATAATTAGAATTGTCTTCTTTCTTTACTTGAAGGGTTATCTATGGAAAGAGTCACTCGATATACTAAAGATGGCAGTGTCCCACTCCTCTCACCTTGATACACCTCCCCCCGGCCTGCCAGCTCTGTCTGGACAGCGTACGATAGCTCCTGGTCCGCAGAGGCCATGATGATAAAAAAAGACCTTCCAGGGAGGACTCTGGACTTTACGTTTGACCTGTCTACCACCCCGGTGATAGGACGACGGGCCACGCCAGGGGAGCTTGGGAAGGAGAACAAGCTCCTATCCCCGGTGGCCACAGTGGATTTGTCAGCGTGGAGAAAACCACATCTTTCTCAGGTACGTCAGTGTTATAATGTCTGATTAGTCCCAATAAATCTCGAGCTTTTGCCGTCACGACTTTTATTTTGCGGTCTAGCCTCGTTTCGCCAAAGGTATCATCGTGTCCATATGCCGTGACGTAAAAGTACCGAAAACCGATAAATCGTTTTCGTGTAAACGCTTTGAAACCGTGTTCTTTTGATACGGTTTCGAAATCATGTAAACCGAGCCGATTTGAAACCATGTCCGTGTAAGTGGGGCTTAAAGCAGTTGCAAAGAAAGCCTGAAAAAATATCAGGCTTCAACAGAAAGCATTGTTCCGGAGACGCGTTACGCGGCGTTCAGGGAAACGGCTGCGAAGGAAGACTATTTATCATGTGACCTTACTGTTTTTATTTCGTTATTCTAGCGGCGAACACCGTGAACGCCTCGTGAACGTGCTTACAACTTGTGGTCACACGGTAGGATTAAAGCAAAGTCCATCAGTTGTGTTCAGCTCGAGCAGTGATCTTGCAGTGGAGAAACAAGGCGCAGGTCAACAGCCCTCGTCTGAGGAGACATCCCTGGCTGAGGGACTGACTAATGAGACCGGCAAGGATGAACTCGAACCACAACAGGTCAGTGGTGAAGATTCATACAGCTTAAAATATTAAGCCCGGGCTCTCAAGTCAACAACTCTCATCCTCTCTGGGTCCAAACTTAATTTTATATTTCCTTTTCAATTATGAGGTGATCTAGTGGTTGGTAAAGACGTTAGCTGTGGGATGTATTCGTACTGTTGCTTCACAATCTTTAGAACAATTGGGGTCTTTAGGAAGTTGCATTGCTTCTTTTGAAAAAGGTTTAACCAGTGCTTACCTAAACGAAGGCGTTTGCCTTCATGCCGGTGATCATGAAGCTCTCTCGGTGAAGGACAGTGGATAGAACACAATTATGGGAGCTGTGAAGTTGCATGAAAACGGTCTACAACGCAAACATAAAATTACAAAAAACAAAAACAATTAAAACAAGCTTCATGACTGAACATCATCTCTCTTTCTGTGTTTCTTTTAGATAAGTGTGCTGACAAATTTCGACTTCCTGTACGACGACGAGGCCGAAGACGTCTTATGGGGGCCTGAGTATGAGGATCGTCGCTTGTCATTTTGTAGCTTGGACGTGGGAAGTCTGGATCGAGACTTGAAGTCCAATCTACAGACTCTGGAGTGTCTGTCAGGCAGTGAACAGGATCTGACACCTCACGACTCCTCTGATGACGAGGACGAGGTAACACTGTAGTTATTTAATAGGCCATTTCCGAGTTGCCTTTTGCCTCGGTTTCAAAACGAGTCCTGGTGCAAAACCATTCAAATGAAAATGAGTTTAATTTGCATGGTTGTGTACCAGTTGTGTACCAAGACTCGTTTTGAGGAAACTCGGAAAGGGCCTATTGTATCGACAAGAAAAAAAAAATGCATTTTGTTGATTGACGGTTAACTTTTCATGTATTTCCCCCTTGAGTGTTTCATCCGATTTCCAAACACACGAGAAGAGAGTTGAAGATACGACGCGCAGCGGAGAATTTTACGATGAAACACTGTCTCGAGTGTTTGATATATCTTCTCAATCGAAAAATGTTGACGTCAACTGATAAATAATTACAACATATGTCTTCAAACAGTGAGTTTGTGATATCATTCCATAGGCATAACAGTGCTTTCTTTGGCCTTTTTACAACAAATAAAGGCTTGAGTTCGAGTAAATTTAAGGACAATTTTGGCGATGTTTTACAGAAAACAAATTAATGTCTATAGAGCAACGGTTGGAAGACTTTCATTTTTTTCTATTCACTAATGAACTCGTCCCGGGCTTTCTTCTAGCTTACTCGCTCCTTAACCAGCAGTACGCTGACCGCAGTTACCGACAGCACATCAGCAATGGAAAGCTCGTCCGAGTCCTCCGCTAACGTGACTGTGGTTGCAATAGACTGTGACGACAAGAGTAAGGAACAGGCGATGGAGAGCCGCAGTCCATCTGTAGAAAGGTAAATAATTGGCGCTTATTGACTTGGCGGGAGGGCTGGAGGTCATATCAAAGCGTGGGACTGGTTTTGCGCGTGATGACACGAGCTGTGTGAGAAAACATTTTATGACATAAAGAAGATACTACGCGCGCACTGTTTGCGCTAAACCATTTACCACAACTCCATGGAAACAAAGAAAATTGCTTGGTGCTTTTATTTCATAAAAGCAATAGAAAACGTTTTCCTTGTGTTTCCATAGAGTTGTGGTAACACTGTGAAGTCTGGGAGAACTCAAAATTCGCCTGCGGGTCGTGTTTCCACAGCATTTCTCATTCTCCCAAACTTCACTCGTGTTACCATAACTCTATGGGAACACGGAAAACGTTTTCTATTTAGTTTATTTTATACCATACCACTTGCTATGTTGATTTTAGTTGACTTCAACCAACCAGTCAATTGAGATCTTACCATGACCAGTTCAGTTTTAAATCTAGTGAGCTCATTTTTTCTGTAAATAAAATTGCCCTTGCTGTTTCGTTCCAGCTCGAATTCGTTACCAGGCGCCTCTGACACCAGTTACTCGTACAAGCTGTTTGCCGTCACGGAGATCACGTGGGACTCACGTGATGAGCCCGAGAAGCTGTGGACAGCGCACGTGGGCTCCATTGTGAAGGACACGTTAGGCGTGACCGCCGTCAATACTTTCTCCCTGTTCTGTTGTCTGTACAAGAGCACGCGTCGGAAGTTCTACAGTTTGACACGGGAATGCTGCAACTATCTGGTCGAGGACAAGTTTCGAGATGTAGCACATCACTTCTCGAACACTTTGGAGTTTTTAGTGTCGCGTGGCGAGTGTCCATTCGTTTGTATCGACACGGAGACTCTAAATCGGACAAAACTGCTGGAGAGGCACAAGTTTGCCGTGTTGGAGCTTCATTCGCATTTTTCGAGCTACGTGCAGAAGAGCGAACGCACGCTGGAATGTCTAGATGATGTGAAACTGGCGGTGAAACGTTCCTCTGTTGGTTCGCATCACGAGGAGCCAGAGATTCGCCTCACACGGACTCTGAGAATCAAGAGATGAGGCAGGTGCAATTATGTCGCTGTCTTTACAAGGCGCATTTCCAGTTCTTACTGTTCTGTAGCACCTATGCCAGGCTCTTGGAATCCTTGGTGCAAGCTGCTCGCCAGGCTGAGGTGAGTAATTAAATTGATGACTTCGAAAGTAACTATCTTAAACTTAACCCTGTCACTCCCAAAGTGTGGTTGTACCTTTGAGTCCGTGGATGAATCCCAAGTGTGTGACCATTCAAATGAAAGCTACTGAGCAGTACTTTCAAGTGGTGCTGTTTGTTTTTGACAAATTTGCAAAATGAAATTCAAGATTTTTTCCAGTCAGTTTTGAACTTAGCGCTCTTGGGAGTGAAAGGGTTAAAACTCGTGCAACATG
Source organism: Desmophyllum pertusum (assembly GCA_029204205.1). Lineage (NCBI taxonomy): Eukaryota > Metazoa > Cnidaria > Anthozoa > Scleractinia > Caryophylliidae > Desmophyllum > Desmophyllum pertusum. The sequence goes on from MU825399.1 coordinate 3,424,329, forward strand.
CTTTAGCCACTCGGAGCTAACATGTTTTTTTTGCAAATAAGATGCAAAACCTGAATCAGTCGTGACTTGGGTCACGCGACGCTTCCCGCCCTTGCCACCGTGTGTATGTGTTTGCTTACAATTTCAGTAATAAGCCATCCTCCCTCCTCCCCGAAAATAAGCCTCCCAAAACTTAGACGCATATATCCTAACCATACCTAAAGAAAGATATATCTTCTTCCGATTATGAGCTCCCTATTGTAGAGTTTGTTTTGTATTTTTATGTCGTTACGGTATGCTCAGAGACTTTCCTTGTTCGTTTTGTGTTTATTCATATCGTTATTCGCAGGTAAACGATCTAACTCAGGAGGTCAACGAGATTCGCCGGGAGGTGTCGTCGGTTCTGGAGCACCCTCTCTCGGAAGAAGACAGTGCCTTCATCAAGAGTTACATGGACAACGACTCCTTGACAAGAGACTCGGCTGTGCATGTGCTGGTGGATGAGCTGGTCGGCAGGGAGATTGAACGCTCCATCCATCTCGTACGAGTCTTTAGGGACAAGCTAGGTGGAGAAGCGTTTGGTACTTCGGACGAGGACAACCTAGACTGCTTGGTGTCTTTCTACTGCAAGCACGTAGCAGAGAAAAATGTTGGCTCCCTGGTCATGTCAGGCTCATTGCAGAACTTCTCGTCCTTGTGTAGAAATCTTATGGAGGTCAACGTTGCTATACTTGCAGCCGTTGAGGATTTGAACGTTTAGCGGGAATTCCGACGGGTGGTTTTGTTGCCGATGTTATACGCACCGTCGGGGGAAAAAGGGGATAGTGTGGGCAGGGCTATTGGGCGGGGGCGCTTAGCTCACCTGTACCCCTGCGAAACTTTGCCTAAAATCGCCGGCCTTTGTTCCCCGAACGGTGCAAAGCCAGTCTCGTACCCAGACTCTTCAGGCTTTTCGGTCAGCCAGGAACTTGAAGAGCATGGGTACGAGACTGTGACACCTAAAGTGTGTAACAGACAACAGCAACCCCTGTCTGTCAGTTACAGCAATTTCAATTTTCTTTGCAGAAGTTCGAACTATGCACCGTTCGTTTGCTTTCAGTTTTCTTAAGTTTACAAAATGCTTTATTAGCTCCTCTTTGAAACTGGTGCGCTTAAAGGATTACAGAAAGATCAAGCTTTCATAATTATATTAACGGGTCAATGTGGTAGTGGTTTACGATATATTTTCAGTTACAATAAAATGTGCCAAGCCATTTTATGAGGCTTATAGAAATGGGAAAGAATATTAAGCTTTTTTGTATTTTGTTCGTGACGATAGAATCGCAATTTTCAATATTATTTAGGGTGTGCGAATGGTATAATACAGTTTTGTGGATCGGGAGGTCATAATTCTTGACTTGAAAATGTCATTTTCTAACCAACATATAGCGTTTGCAATTGGCAAAAGCGTGCTCACTGCTTAAAATAGAGGCAAAAACGAGAGCGAAAAACATTTTAATCGAAGAGTTTTTTTGGATCATTATTTGGATGTATATTTATAAGGCTTGGCCTTTAAAGAAGCATTAATGTGCAAAGGTTATGTGTAAATTTATTTTGGTTTCTAGCAGGTTCTGGTTTGTTGTTTACGTTAATCCTCACTGTGGGAATCAGAAAAACGTGAACACTTTGATTTAACTTTGACATGTCAATTATGTATCTACCAATCACATGCAAGATCAAACAACAAGAAGACTAGTCACAAAAACAAACTTGGCTTTTCATTTGCCAAAAATTGGTCTATTTTTTTTCCTGCAGTGATTTCGTTGCCTTCAAGTTAAATCAAAGTGTTCACGCTGTTCTGATTTACACAGTAAATCCCAGCAGTGAATTTGGTGATAAATTTATCAAACCCACAATCACCAGTAAGCCTTAAAGGAGCTATGTCACGATATTTTAAGTCCTTATATATATATATATATTTTTGACGACATACAAAAACTCTGTCAAATTGAAGGAAACCTTAAAATAATAGTTTACCAAGGTAGCGAAACACCAAAGATGTAATAAGAAAACAAACAGGAACAAGGATGGTTTAGGATGGATGGAGAAGATTAAGACGGATTGCGAATGGCGAAAATTTAGCTTTTCAAGATGCACAAACCGTTACGCAGCTCCTTTAAGTCGGCACTTAAATTCTCCTCACCTTTGCAGATATTTCCTATAATTTTCCGTAGGAGAATTTGGATTTCAATCCTTAGTTCCTTGGGCTCATTTTCCCGAACTGCGGCTGGTAATCGAGCCTAGGTTTGACTCTGGGAGTGAAAGGGTTAGTCGCTGCCGTGGATTGTAGGGTCAATTACCAGGAATGTCAAGAAGACTCGCTTTGATTATTTTGAAGTAGTGAATTTATTTAAATTATTTTAATGTGGTCTTTATTTTATCATAGCGAGCTCGAGATCTTCTTTGAGGAAAACGAATAAAATGTGAATCTGTTGTAAACACTGAAGACTTATTTTTTAGCGTAAAGCATTAGACTGTGACGCCCCGTCCACACTAATGCGTTTTCGTTTAAAAACGCATACTTTTCGATGCGTTTTCGCCTATTCACACTACAACGATCGAAAACGCTGATCGTTTTCATCGAAAATGCATACATTTAAAAACGCTGTCCAGAGTGGAAACATTCCAAAACGGAGCCCTATTGTATTAGTGTGGACAGCGAAAACGGAGATTTTCGAAAACGCTGACGTCATTTACATCACGGGCGCGTCTATTTGTCGCATGCGCAGATGACTGTTGTAGCGTTTTCGAGTGCTTTAGTGTGGACGGGAAAATGCTGCGAAAAATGATAGTGTGGACGCGGAGCTCGTCTTCGGTAAAAACGGAGCGTTTCAAAAACGCATTACGGAGTGTGGATGGGGCCTGCGTTGAGTTTTCTATGGGCGAATAGTGAGCCAACCTTGTTCCCAGGGTCTCTCATCTCCTTTGAAAACGAGAGATAAAGGATAACATTTTGAAACCTACAATTATTAGTACCTGTGGTCTATTGTAAATCCGCGAGTCTGATTGGCTCTCTCATCGTTGACTATTTAACAGTTAGTTATGAGCTCGAGATTTCTATTTTAACAATCATGCATAGAAATCGTTTGTAAAAAATAGTTTTTTCTCATCCAGTCGCATTCTGACAGATTGTGACTTACTGACAATGTAATGTGTTTATGTTTTAATTTATAGGCAATTTGGACGGGCCTACATTTCGTCAGTTGTTTCACGTCAACGAAAATGACGTCATTTTGCCGCGGAGAGAAACGATAACTAGCCGGAAATGCGTCGAGTCCGAATATTTATTGCTTATTCAGCCAGGCGAACAATATTTATGTGCCTTGAGGTATTTATGCATTCAGAATCTCTTTGATTTGTTTAATATCTTTGTGAAAGCATCACAAGACCTCGAGAATCGAATAAATAAGCAAGATTGGACGAAAAGTGACATCAAAAGTGGGCGTAGTGGAGAAAGGTTCCTTAACCTGACCGAGATCCGCCCAGGCTACATTAGAAGACCCTTAGAAATATACACTGCGTCTGGATTTACGTGCTGCATCGTGACACAGTAGGTCCGTATCACGGTTCATCGGGTCAATTACACATCTCTAAAGCAACATTTGTAGCTCAGTTCTTCGATGGCGGGATCCGAAAGAGAATAGTGGAGCGAAAAAGGTGAGAATAACATTTAAGGTACAAATCTACCGATTAACCCATTGACTCAGTTTGAAATATCCAGATTTCTTGTGTAAACATTGCTTGGACATTTATGCGGGCATTTATGGAACAACAAAAATAATTCAATCGACTTTCAAATTAGCAAATTAGATTGTTCAAAATGTTCCGATTAACGAAACAGCCGAGTTCATTGTCGAGTTCAAGAAGCGATTCGGTAAATTGTACTGGACGTTTCTATGCTAGATTTTGCACGAGGTTTCGTGCTTCGCGCGAGTATCTCACGGTTGTTGATACTGCGGTATTGTTTTCCACTTAAAAAACCCAAACTGTCATATCCATGGCCGTTTCTTTTGCGTCGTAATTGGGTCATACTGTTGTTCGGTCAAAATAATAGAAAGGAACTCTTTACGTCACGGATGGCGCATCTTGAACCGAACTAAATTTGTGATAGTGCAATCCTTCTCAATCTTACACAATCTTAACCATCCTTGTTCCTATTTGGTGTATTATTACCTCTTTGACGTTTTTCTACCTTGGTAAACTGTTATTTTATGATTTCCTTCGATTTGAAGGTGACTAATATCTTGACATATAGCTTTTTGTTAATAGTCTCCGCATGACTACATCGTATATTGTAGAACTAATTTGAAACGAAATCGGCTGCCCGTTTAGTTTTCTTTTTGCGTTTTCCAGGTCATGAAGTGAAAATAAGCTCACTTACATTCAGCATTTTTTTTAGTGCAAGGTTTCGATTTACCCGCTTGGAAAGTCCGATTTATATTGGCTCAAATAACTAACGTAATTAACCATTCAAGTGCAAGAAACAATTACAAAGTGACTGAACATTGGCAAACAAAGCTTGCAAACCCCTTTGCTTTTCATCGTCATAGTTTTCTGATTTTCTTGTACTTCACCGAAAAAAAAACATATGCTTCTAGGTTTTTTGTTCTACTCTTGTTGCACTTCAAATCGTTGAGACGCATCAGTAAGAACTAATATAAACTGCCATTATTAACGATAGCTAGACTTTGTCATCATACCGGGCTTAGAAATCAGTTCTGGCTGAGTGAAAAGATGTTAACATTTTGTTTAGGGCCGATACGAACCTGCACTCGCAATGACGTATTGCACTCTATATCCCGGCGATGATGTGAAGGAATTTAGTTTCTCACCGGTGCACCTATATACTGTACGTTGGGTAATCGAATTTCAGCCCTCCACTGAGCGAACGTGACGTGACTGTTCCGAAGGGTTGCTGTTGTAAACAGGAATCTGATATAGTCCGTGTCTATTGAATGCTAATAGGTCCGTTATACGATCCGCGTCTACGTCTTACTTTCATAACTGAGAAAAGAACTACCTCAGTTCTACTTTCTTCAGTTAAAACCTATATACAAGACTTATAAAGCTAAATAAGAACATTTTTACCCTTAACGGCTGATTGCGAAGAAAATCTATAAATGAACTTCGCTCACTGACCTGAAGTCGACCACTAGCAAATTTGCAGACGCAATAACAGATATTCCTAGAAAACTGACATCATACGTTGACAACTCAATGTTGTTTTGGATTTCACGAACACTGCAAACTCAGTTGTAAATGTTTTTGGTTTATTCGTATAATCAGGTAATGGACTCCTGGTATAATACAAACCCACCCGTGGCTTCAAAACAACACACTATATTAGTCGAGATATTTCAGCTACTCGAAAACAGCCGTGCACATTAATGTAGTAATGTAGTAAAATTACTCTGAAACACGCATGCTCGCCATAGCAGCGTTTTCGACTATAACGATACTTGACTAGTACTATTGCTACTCGGTGGCTCAAATATGAAATATTCATCGTACGATTTTACCGTTTCACTCATCCCATTTGCACTTTTAAAGTGTCAGATTGAATTCAGCATTCCATTATTACTCAGTGGTGTTGCAGAAACTATTGTTGGGTAACTTAGGCCTCTTTACGCCATGAAAAATGCGAGCAATGAGCAAAATGTCGGCGCGTATTATATGTTAAACTATATGTATCGAATAAGGGTTAATAAGGGTTTTATTATTCCACTGAAAAATTCCCTGTAAGAGTATTGAAATTAATAGGAGTGTAATACGCTCTCATATTTTGCACGTTCTCTTGACCTTATATGGTGAAATGACATAATAGTGGAATAATAATGATGTAGAAGATTGACATGGATTACGTAAGACGAACGTTAAACGCTTTAAGATTCACAACTGCGAAGTAGTTTATTTAACGATTTTGTCATACGACAGGTGAGTCATGGCCGACGAGCATGATCGTCAAGTGTCTGTGGCAATAAATGATGTTCAAGTCACCGGTGAGTGAATAAAATAAATGAATATACAGTCGAACCTGTATATAACGGCCCTGTATTAAGCGGCCACCTCTATTAAGCGGCCAGTTTTCAAAGTCCCGGGTTGTATTTGCTACTTGTACTAAACCTGTATTAAGCGGTCACCTGTATTAAGCGGCCACTTTCTGAAGTCTCGAGGGTGACCGTTATATACAGGTTCGACTGTAATAGAAAGGAAGGAAGGAAGGAAGAAAGAAAGAAAATATGGATAGCCAATAACATCACGGTGAAACTGACCAATCACTTTCAAGTACCAGAGACTTCATACCATTCACAGGCGAAGAACATTTCATTTGACTCTCAAGATGACTTCCGCTTAGGTTACTGAAACGTCATTTACCAATAATTGGCCTTTCAGGACTACCCTCACCAGGATATCGATGGTCCCAATAGACGAACTACTAAACTTTTTTTATTTGACGAGGATTGACTGAATGACAATAGTATTTGACTGATTAAATTTCAGTTGATGCCGGACTAGAAATGGGTAGTGTCACACAGCATCCCTGTCTAATGGTGGTAAGTGTTGCAGTGAGAAAAAAATTCATCGTTTCCATACACTCTTTTTTTTGTAAGAATGTATACATTTCATGCCCAAGCTGAATATTCTTATTTTTCTGCCGATCTTAGATTACAGATTATAGTATATCAGTAAAACTTAGTAATACGGATGTGACCAGGAAAACCATCATGAACATGACATGAGCTGAACACATTTTTATCATTTTGTTAACTCGGCAAAGAAGTATATTATACATGGTACATATTTACCATAATTTTCAATGGTATAATAAAGCTCTTTCTATCAACATGCAAAAAAAGATTCTTACAAAATAGGGGTGTATCTCCAATTCAATTTACCCTTAATTAATTTATCATGTGGGTGTGATCTAATTTCCTCATTTGGTTATTTTTGGCATTAGAAATTGCTCAGAAAGAGCAAGACGAATCAGAGAGGCAGAATGATGGGTGAGTATTAGAAAATACAAGTACAGAATAATACCTTTATAGATAATTTGGAACAATTTTGAGCCGAAAATTTGAAGAAGAGTTTGCTTAGTTGCTAGATTTGTATCCATTAACTATGAGTGATGATGATGATGAGTGCTGTTTTGTTTTGTTCACCTCTTAGTTTGTTTGGTATTTATAGGCTTGCCGATGTCAATAAAGGGTTTGATGTCGAGGAAGAAGGTAAGTTAAGTCGCTCGTTTTCTTAGCACAATTTAATGAAAAAAGGAAAAGTTACATATAATTGTTTCAAATTGGGCACGTATTTGCGTGAAAACCGCTCTTATGTAGAGCGGTTTTCAATTTAGTGTCGAAAGTAAACGCAGTATTGCTTTGGTTTTACTTTACTACAAATCTATGATTGGTTTAAAAAACTCGCGCCACACACTCAACCAATCAGATGCAAAACCAAAACCGATCGTGACTTGGTCACACGCGTTTCCCGCGTTTGGCGCCTGTTACGTGTACATTGGTTCATTGTATTGTTAATGTTTTTTGTGATTGGCCATTGTAATTGCTTTGGTTTTGGTTTTACGACACTCAATTGAAAACCGCTCTATATTAGATGAATTATTCACTCCGCTGTGGATCAACCCAAAGACAAATCTTAAAAAAAGACTGGACAAGAAAGTATAATGATATATGGCACTTCTTTTTAAAAGTGCTACACGGGTATGTCAGATTTTATCCTAACGAACAGAGCCGAGAACGAACATGGAAAGATATATAGATCAACAAGAGCGTCGGATCCAAACACAAGTGGCCATGGCTGATTATCATAGTAGCACCCTGGCTTATCCTTCCTTCCCATTTACAGCAGATCAGACCCCACCTGTTCATAGGTTGAATAACGCTATGTAAACAAACAAACAAACAAACAAACAAACAAACAAACAAACACACAAACAAACGAACGAACGAACGAAACGAAGAGGTGAACCAAGTATGCAATCATGATAACAGATGCAAAATAAACTGACATCTAATTGGTTTAACGGCTCTTCTCAACTGGATAAATCGCTATCAAGTGGGTAGCCGGCATAGTTGCTTTGTGATTTGCTAACATTAATCCACTGCATGGATAGTGATCAGTTATTTCATGGATAGCAATATGTACCCTTTGAATAACCGGGTCAGTACCTGAATTTTAATACAGGAAATTGATTAAAAAAGACTAACTATACGATATCTTTACTCAATCATTTTTCTTATCAACAGGATCTTCTGACAAAGAAGAAGAAGAAGAAGAAGAAGAAGAAGAATCAGAGGAATTAAAACGACATAGAGATACGTAAGTAGGAAACAAATCAAGGAACAAACAACAACAACTTTGATTTTTACTAAAAGAAACAAAGAACACGAATATGATATTATTCTAACTGTTAAATAAGTCTGGCTAGCAGGCTGAAACTAGCCTGGTAGATAAAATGAAACAAATGAAACCTGAATGGAATGATTATGTCTAACGACACCTAACCACAACCACCGCAACCACAGCAACCATCACCATGACTACTATGACCAACAGCCCGACCACCACGACCACCGTCTTAACAACCATGACCACCACCATGACCACAATCATGACCACCAAGACAAACGCCAGGGCCACCATGACCACCACCATGATCACCATGACCACCATGACCACCATGACTACCATGACTATCATGACCCCCATGACCACCATGACTACCATGACCACCACCATGACCACCATGACCACCATGACTACCATGACCACCACCATGACCACCATGACCACCATGACCACCATGACTACCATGACTACCACCATGACTATCATGACCACCATGACCACCATGACTACCATGACCACCATGACCACCATGACTACCATGACCACCACCATGACCACCATGACTACCATGACTACCATGACTACCATGACCACCATGACCACCATGACCACCATGACCACCATGACTACCATGACTACCATGACTACCACCATGACTATCATGACCACCATGACTACCATGACTACCATGACTACCATGACTACCACCATGACTATCATGACCACCATGACTACCATGACTATCATGACCACCATGACCACCATGACTACCATGACCACCATGACCACCATGACTACCATGACTACCATGACTACCATGACTGCCATGAACACCATGACCACCATAACCATCACTTTGACCATGACCACCGCCATGACCACCACCATCACTATGACCATGACCACCATGGCCACCGCCATGACCCCCACATTCAACTTTTTTTATGTCAACTTGTTGTATGCAATTTGTGGATAATACAGCCAACACTTCTTCTTCGATATGATATGTCTAACTTTTTAAACAAACATGCAAATCTACCACCGCGAATACCTGATGTAGTATTATTTTCCATTATGGTATTATATTCTTTTGCTCACCCGGTCATAAGCTGATTTATTCCTTGACCGTTTCATCGTGGCCCACGAGCTATATCTTCTTGATTCCGAGGAAATTTTTAAATGGTTGAAATCAAGCCAATGTTACTTTGGATGTTTTCCTCACGTGTTTTAACTTGTTCTTACTTGCAGGTTTGTCCTGGACAACAGAGGTTTTGATCTTAATGAAAGTGGTGAGTAAAATGTTTTGTTTATCGCATGTTACTTTTCCTTTGGAGATTTGATGCTTTTCCGCGAGTTACTATATCTTTATCAATTAGACTACGAGCTCGAAGTTGGGGGTCGCAGCACCTCCAAGGTTAAGTCAACTATTTAAGGTAATTCCCTGGTAATAGAACCAAACATAGATTTCCGATGAAACTTGGAACACTTTTGTAACAAGTCAAGGAGATAATAAAAACGTGATAAAAAGAGGGGGTCACCGTGCTCGTTTCCACGCCACAATGCTGACGAGTGCGGTCATTTTGGCCCCTTTTGGCAAAAACCGTGCGCAGCAAATAAGCTCAATGTTTTTCAATGCAGCCGTGATATCGCACAGAGTTTGACTTTATTCCATTTTTATTCACCGACGTTCCAGAAAAATGTCTTCGATTTCCTTTGTATTCACTTTACACTCCAAAGTAGATTCAAATTGGATATGCGCTGTGGGACCGTAGTGGCTCCCTCCGGAGAATTTAGTTAAATTGCCAAAAAAACTGATCATAGATTTCTGCCCATCTTTTTCTTGTGTAATGTAGATACTGTTCTTATTAAAATTATGAAATAAAAAATGGGGGTCACCGTGCTTGTTTAGAAGAAAACGACCATTTATTTCCCAGCCAAGCTTTGTCTGAAAGAAATCCTGTAATTTTCTGTATGTGCGCGCGCTCGCACTCGCGCTAAATGACGCGTGGCGCGCGCAAATGACGCAATAAATTATGCGCAGTAAGGATGCGCAATGCAATACCAAGGAATCACCTTAACTGAGAAAATAATAACGAAAAGTACATGAACAGTTGTTTTGACCGAACCACTTACTGATCTATGAAACATAGGATTTAGATAGGACGTTTCTTGGAGGTTTTTTTAAACATTTCATCATGATTTGATTCGGCAATGATATGATACACAGGTAATTTTAATGGGGCTTACTTTCATTCATGTCTATGAATCGATAGCTTACGCCCGTGCATCCAATCAGATTGCGAGTTTGTCAATAATCAATCACTGATTTATGCTAATGATAGCAGTCAAAAACACGTTATTGCTACTGTGATGCTTTAGATATCCTCTAATTTTGTAAACTGAACTATTTCCTTTTAGATATGGAAGGGAATGAAGAATACTTGATGAAAAAGTTATTATCCAAGAAGAACTCTTTTGACACTATTGAGAAGAAAATCACACCAAAGATTCTTACAAAGTGTGTCTCCAATTCCCTGTTGATGGGGATGAAGGTAAAAAAAACATGAAGTTGTTTGACTGCGGTGTTTGGTTTTAATTCCCTGCTGGTTTTTACGAGGTGTTATTTTATCAACTAGTCTTACTCTTTTAAAAACTGCACTGTTCAGCATGCATATTTTTATTTTTTAGTCTAAATTTAATGTAAGTTATATCATTCGTAGATTTTTTAATTAGCATTACCAAATTTTAATCTGATATTGTAATTTTTAGCTGTAATTTTTAATTGTCCATAATTTAGGTATATTAATTGTATTTGTATTTATAGTTTTAGGATGGAGGGCCACTAGCTCGTCAGTTGAGATACTGTTATGTGTCACCCTCCCGAAATAAAGTTGATTATTATTATTATTAAGCGCATATTTGATATGAAATGTATGTTAAAACAAAGGAAATGATAACCGCGTAGACGGTTTGGACAACCGGTCTCATAATTAGCATAGATTTTTAAGATTTTATTTCTCCTATTATTCCTTAGTTTTTTTTCGATTGAGAAGATATATCAAACATTTGAGATAGTGTTACATCAAATTTTCAAACGCCTCAAATAACGCGCGTCGTAACAGCGCGTCGTATTTTCAACTCCCTTCTCGGTGTTTGGAAATCGGATGAAACACTATCTCTCGTGTTTGAAATATTACCTTCTCTTAAATAATTTTCAGGTAAACAATCGCCTTCGTAACTTGGCAAAAAGCAAAGGATCCGAGGGACAGATGTTTGATAAGCTTGCAAACTCTGTGGAGGATTTTACTACTCGTCTACTTGATCCGATGCAGTCTGATCAGATGCAGCGAGAGGGGTTTTGGCTATTTTATTTTGGATGATATTTTGGACGACGCTATTGAGTTGGAACAGAAAAAGGTAATGTTGAATGTAAATAGCTAATATAATTAATTGTAATATTAATATAAAAAATATAAACTTAACGATAAAATCGAATAAACCCAATTATTTTTGACAATAGCCACAACTGTAAATCCTTATAGACTAAAGCAACGTAATGGATAGCGCATCTGCCAAAAATAACCGTTTCGGTTTAGTTTTTCAACATAAACTATTATTATATTGATGGTTCCTCGCCTTTTCTTAACCTATTGCTGGTTTGCAACCATTCCCGAGAGATTCAATTGACAAAGACCCTGCCAACATGGCGGCAATGACGTCAGTTGCAAACCAAGAATAATGAACTAAAATGTCGTGGTAGAAGAACCCCGTTAAAACTCGTTAGCATTTTTGAGATGTATCACACCTTGTTGACCTTGTTTACAGAAAATGACAACTGAAAATTAAATGAAAAAAAAGCTTTGATACGCGAGATTTGTGATTGTGATAATTGATTTGTATAAATTAATGCTAATCTTCGTACACTAGACTGACCAAATAGCGGCCTTTTAATATAGGTCTCCGTATTTTGAGAGGTGTCTGTAAAGAGAGGTTTCGTGGAGGGTAGGGTAGGGTTTAGTCAGACTTGATATGGTCTCATTACGGGGTTGCAAATGACAATCGTTCACTTATTTTGCTCAAAATGTAATGTCGTTGGTTAAAGCTTTGTAATGACTGTATATATTTACTATGTTTTGTCACTTTGTTTCTGCAGTTTTTTACGCATCCAGTTGTTCATTCTGAAATGAATCGCAAATGGCGTGGTCGTTTTCTAATGAAGAAAGGCTTGAGCAAGTGGACATGGTTCTTTCTACACGTTTGGTGTCTTTTCGACATGGTTCTTGCTCCAATCGCGTTTTACTTTGTGTCATATTTAGAAGTCTATTCTCTTTTCGCAGGTAAGTACTTTATGCACGAATGTTTGTTTAGATCAGCTTTTGCATCTCACAACAGTGAAACACCACCTTTTTTAGCTTAGAATTATTAATTATTTATTACAGTAAAATCCGTCAATCCGCGAACGCACAAATCCTGATATGTTAAACTATAATACACCTAATTGCAATAACGTTGTCATATAAAAAAGAAAAATGGAAAAATAATTAATTCCTATTTGCTTTTTTCATTTTTCTTTTTTCTATGACAACGTTATTGCAATTAGGTGTATATATTAGAGTTATTTTATACCTTTCTATTTACTCAACTCTCGTTATAACGGACACCCAGGGACGTTGTTTGGAGTCCGTAATAGCGAGAGTCCGCAATAGCGGGAGTCATTTTCAGTCAAACCTCTATAGCTTCCGCCGGGGGGAGGGCTGGATTTTGTCCGTAATAGCGGGTGTCCGTAATAACGGATTTGACTCTGTAACAGCATATACATTAAAGGAGCTATACAATTCATATTTTGCGATTTACAAAAAGTGCATTTAGGTTTCCTTATCTCAGGTTTACTAAGGTAAGAAAACATCAAGGAGTTAACAACAAAGGACGGTTGGAAGATTGGGGAGGATGGTAGACTGCAAAACAGTCATATTTTTTGCGTTGGTCCGTCATACGAATGCGCGCGGTCTTCGAACGAAAGGTCTGGAGCGAGTGTGCGAGGCTCGCGCGCTTCGCAACACAAAATAAAAAAATATATACCTTGAGCTGTTGCAGTAGTATTTGAAGCGTTGTTAGAAGCAAAATCTCGTACTTCAATTTTCCATACGTTTCTTTGAAATTTCCAAAAGTCAACATCTTAGGATCGAGTGATCCCATGACAAAAGCTCCACATAAACTAAGATGTTGTGTTTGTATAACACAACATAAAAACGACTGTTTTGCAGTCTTAGGAGGATGGAGACAGATTATGCAAGATGCACCATCCGTGACGCATAGGTACTTTACGTGAATGATAATGATTGACCGATAGGCCAATTTCGAGATACCGTATTAACATTCTAACTTGGCTCCGAGGCTTAGTGGCATCAAACAAAATAAATTATTTGTTCATCCCTCAACCTCTACGTGATTTTTTTTCGATTTCTTTTGTTTTATTCCGACCTCTAAGCCTCAGAGTCAAGTTAGAATTTTAATATATAAAAATTGGCCTATTGCAACCTTCAGACTAATATGCAAGCTGAAAGGTCCGTATCTTTTATCTTTTTGCATCCCTGACAGCGCAATACCTGAAATACTTGAAAACGCCGTATTTCATATTTGTACGTGACGCGCTGAGCTACCTGGCCCTCGTTGTTCTTCACTATGCTATCTGCCTTGCGCCATCAAGCCTGGAGTTCAGTGTAGTGGAGTGGAGCATCCTAGTTTTCTTCATGGGTCGCTCTCTGGTGGAGTTTGGACAGATACGTCTCATTGTTAAACGCATAAGAGAAAGAAGGATGAGCGGGCACGATGAAACTGATTCAAATATTGTTCAGAAAGCACTAGGCAGTTATATCGGGTAAATCCGTTTTGTATTAGAGTACTTTACAATAGCAAGAGAGGATGATCTAAGAGAAGAACAAATAAAGTGAGCAAGGCTGATACTACGTAGAACACTTAAAGCGACAACGACATGATAGAGTCCAAACTGAAAGCCAAAAATGCAACCGTGGACAGCTGTTTCGACCTGGTTGGGTCTCGTCAGCACGGTGTAGCCATAAATAGAACAACCAGCTATGAGGCCAATTGACTATTGAATGCTCGTGGTAATGACCTCAGATGAGCTCAAATTCAAATGTTTGCCAATTGGCCAACGCCAGCGCGTGACCATGAGTAACCGGCTAAGAGAAGGATTCCACCCAATACCGGATGGATCTTTTGCAATGATAATTTTTGAAATCTATTTTTAATTTCCAGTCTTAGCTGAGCGATTGTAAGAACGCTACCCTGATTGGTCAGTTCGAGTGACGTATGTCAGAGCCTCGATCAGAAGGAAATAAAAATAACTTTCATAGCATGGCGCGAAAGTATTAACAGATTTCAAAAAATTATCATGGGGCGTGGGGAATCGATCATTCTCTTCGATCATCCTCTTTTGACAATCATAGTTTCTCTGATAATTAAAAATAATTATGGAGAATCCGGCGACAGAAGCGAAATTTTGGATTTCATTTTATTCGACCTAAAAGACCCCTTTGGTAAACTATTTTCGAAAATCATATCAAAAAGTTCTATCGCTCTTTCGTTTTTCCGAAAAATCAAAAAGTTCAAAATACGGCTTGGAAACAATGAAAACTCGTGCGATTTCAGCAAGCTCGTACGCAACAATGAAAAGCATTCCCGGTTTGCTTTTACCCGCACGATTCGGTACCAGCACGTATTCCTTTTTATCTTTGATTAATTGATTGCTGTTTTTCTGTTTCTCTTTAGCGACCGCTGGAATAAGTTGGACGTGATTAGTATACTTATTTATCTGGTAATATTCATATTGAGACTAACAACCTGGATCACAACTGAATCAGTAACAAACAACCGAGCTGTTCTTGTCGCTGGTTACCTTTATAGCTTCAATACCTTATGCCTCACTCTCAGAATTTTTGGTCACGTGGTGGAGACATTCAAAGGTGTTGGTACAATCCAGATTGCTTTGTTTAACATTCTTCAGGATGTTATGACGATAGTGTGGCAGTTTACAGCAGTAGTGTTTGCTTTTTCCCTGGCTATAACTAAAATTTACATGGCCGAAAAGTCCTTCCATGTAGGTACAAGCAGCCACCAAAAGCTGTAAGTATTGGAATTTGATTTTGTTATTTTTGTTTAGATGAATATTTAGCAATTACCCTGCGGAATAGGGCGGAGTATCGCCTGATACTTAGCCAACGAGGCCGTAGACCGTTGGCTAAAATCAGACGATATTACGCAAGATCGAACAGGGTAATTGGTTTATTATTCAACAAATTGTCAACGAGTCGCAAATTAAAAGCATCCAAATGTCCTAAACTCAGTCTTCTCAAACTCAGCAGCTCTGGTCAAACTCAGAAGTCCTCTCAAACTTAGCAGCGCCTTCCAATATGTCGGACGAGTTTTCTTGAGTGCACTTCCAAATATGGTAAACTACGGCGCAGGAAATCTGTCATGTACGGATGATATATAGATAACAAAGGCTTTGACAATTTGTTGAATAATAATATTTATAATATACTAACCATAGGATAATGCATTTTAATTTCGAGCAATTTGAGTGGTTCCCTGCTCATGGTCTCAGAGGTAATATACCCTCTCTACCTTATTTGAAAATGCCGCGAAGTTCAATTTTGTTTGTCTCGGGCAAAAAATGGCGGAACAATTTGGTCTTTTTCTATTTTCCTCGGAGAAATTCAACATTTTCCGTTTGTTTGTATATTATAAAACAATTATTCGGCTCAGGCTCGTGAATATTGGTGAATATTCCCTCGACTTCGTCTCGGGGAAAATTCAACATTATTATACGACATAGCATTTTAGAGTGCAGACGAGAGCAAATATGAGACCATATTCACTTCGCCTTCGGCGAATAATTGTTAAATAGAATACACTCTCTGTTGCTTTCTGATGGTTATCATCGACTAAAATGGTCAAGGTTTACGCATAGGATTCACAGTTTACAACTGGCCGCTAAAACACCAGCACAAATTCACAAAACTTGCTGTTGGCTCGAAAATTCGTCACCAAAGGATTTTAGATATTTAGCGGATATTTCGTTGAAATATCTTTTCGTTCGAAATTTCATTATAATTCGTCGAGAAATACCGAAATTCGACGATTTTCTCATGAGGTTTGGTTTGATATATATTTTAACGACACCTCGACAAACTCAGCCTGCATCTCTCACTTATCCATGCTTTTCTTTTGGTTTCAGAGCCTGTAAAACATCCGGAGCGGCATGGTAAGTGTAAGCAATGTGAACCGTACTGCTTGGGCGTAACATTGAATTGAATAGCTGTTATTACAGATGTCAGCGGTTTGACATGCAAGCGAGGCGAAAGGGTCAATCTGGCATTGTATTGGCCCATTAGCCTTATTTGTAGGCTCAATTACCAGCCGCTGTTCGGGAAAATGAGCCAAAACGACGAGACTCGAGAGAGCTGCGGAAATCGAGCCTAACTCGTTTGCATACTTTTTTAAAAACAAAAGAATATTTGACCGCGGGCTCAACTGTAATAACAGCTATTGAATCGGACCATTTCGGAGTTCCCTTTACCTCTGTTTCAAAACAAGTCCAAGTGCGAAACCTTTCATATTAAAATGAGTTTTACTCACAAGCTCATTCAAATGTAAATCAAACTCATTTTCATATGAAAGGTTTCACACTTGGACTCGTTTTGAAACAGAGGCAAAAGGCATCTCGGAAATGGCCTATTAAATGCTCTATGTTCCGGAATTCATTTGAAGCGAAGACAACTGGACTATCTTCATTATCACACTGCCATAAACCGTCATAGCCAAACCACAACGGCAGCGATAATGTCGCCAAACAAAAAGAAAACTGAATCTCTCAGAAGTAATAGCTTTTTACCTGCCTTTTACATCTTTATACAGCTGTTTCGAGAAAGGTTGTCGGAAAAAAGCGCACGCGACACGCGACAATCCCGAAAGGTAATCTGGGAAATGATCAGCAAGGTACGTTCCTGACACTGTAGCTGTCGAACCTACTTTTGTTGCTTTCTTTTAGCACTCGCAAACATACGTCCATGGCGTCTCGTGCCATTTTCTCAGATTTCCCTGAAATGCTGAAGTCAAGGGACCGTGAACTTAAAACTACCCAAAATACCTTTCGGGATTGTCGCGTGCGCTTTTTACGACAACCTTTCTCGAAACAGCTGTAAATAAGCTTGGTGCATTTCTTAGCTGTCCACTTCAAAACAAAAATCACCAAATTTTTCGTAGTTTGGAGACCGAGAACCACGCCGGAAGGTGATTTTTTCATGTTTTTAATTCTGTTTGAATTGAGCGCTACATTTACGTTCAGTTGAGATGATATGTCGTTGTTTTGACTGAACTGTCCATGGTAGGTTTTCAAGCGATTGGCGAAGAATGTTTAAAATTGACACCGATAGACACAGTGAATGACAAACTGTATAAATGTATGAGAAATTCACGATATAACTTCATTTACAAGACAAGTAATCACAGTGATGTTATTTTTCAGTTGGTGGGAGATTCTTACTCACCTTAGCTGGTCGCTGCTGGAGATAGAACAGGACTTTAATCCTCTGGACTCTGTTGACACTCCTTCAGTAACTCTTGCTAAGTTGTTCTACGCTGCTTTTCTCTTCATTGGAGTCATTCTTCTTGTCAACATGCTGATAGCCTTGCTATCCAACACTTACAAGAAAGTGGAAGTAAGTGATTTTATTCCAGCGGTCCGGATGAAAAGAGAGCAGTCCAGATATATGTGAATGTAAACAATCTGGACTGTGCTCAAGCAACCAATCAAATTGCACGTTTCAATTCACCTCGACCGTTCACGGAACTGAAAAACAATAACTAAAAATAATAGACTATGTGAAAGATAATCAATAAAAATTAAATTCATTTGGTTTTCTTTCTTTGTTTGTAGATGAAAAGAAACTCGACGAAGTGTTTCTGGAAACAGAGAAAAGCAGACAGATGCTCAGCCAGATTCTTCTTAGAACCATCAACACTCAGGGCTATGATCAACGTTTACGGGGAACTGATCGACAGGTAATATAAACACATATCGTTTTCTTTTTTTGAACAGATTTTCAGGGAGAAAAGTATTGGAACTATGAACTAGCTTCACCAAAGTTGAAAGAATACATTTGAACCTATTTATATATATGGCCTAGCTCCCACGAATCTCCTGTAGCTCAGTGGTAGAGCGTCCGACCGGTGTGCGGAAGGTCATAGGTTCGACTCCTTTTGGGAGAACTCGAAAGCTTTTTTTCGAGTAGCTTATGTCACTGACTGTTCTTTTTCAAAGAATACATCGTTTTAAGGTAGGCTGTGATATTATTAATACACTCACGCAGGATAATATCGCTCCAGCGATCGCTAAGATCGCCAGTGATCTTATGGAAACAAGCCGGAGAATATGATTCTTTTGATGAAAACCAATAAGAACAAAGGGATTCGTTTCAAAATATACTTGTGCTGCGTTGGTGGGCAAGTAAAGCACTAAACTGTTTATCGACTTGAAGTTGATAAAGGCAAATCACCCATTGTATCGAATTCGAAAAGCCCTTCGCTGGAGCTACGGATGGAAACCAGCCACAACCGGCTTTATCAGCTTATTATCATTGTTTGCCATTTTATCCTAGGCGTGGGACGTGGTTAGAGGTATAAACGTGAACGGCAACGTTTTGACTTGTGAAGGAGGCGAAGAATACAAAACTGAGGCGGATCCAGATCAGTGTGTGGGTGCAAGATATAGCCATTCCTTGTGTCCTGAATTCCCTCATTTTGAGGTAAAAATGCCTATACTTGTCCACTTAAAAGTGTTTTCCATAATCTTGGCATTTAAATATTACTTAAAGAAAGCGCCCGAGTAACTTTATTTTGACACTATCATCCTAGGTTTTGATTTTAGAAGCTGGAATAATGAGGCGGTTGGGGATAGGGGTCGTGATAGAATCTTATAGCAAGTCTTTGATGCCAGGCTGGCGGGATGGAACTGTAGGATATCATATTGATCATGGAAAAGTATTCGATGGAAGTCCTATGGGTAAAGAAACGAAAGGTATATAATAAGATAATGAACGTATGAAACACATATATAACGCACTGTAGCCAGTGTCTTATGAATTCAACGCACAAGCGCACATCAGACCATTTCTTAGCAAAGAATCGCATGCGCATTCAGCCATCGTTAATTTTGCAAAATATAGTAAGGGGCACATTATAATTTCAATCAAAATGTCTTGTAAATTAAAGCAGAAAGGTCACTTTGCTGTCCTGTTATCTTCGATAAAACTTGGTGTTAGCGTACATTTTAATAGCAGTGCGAGGAATAACGACTTATTTTTTTGTTTCATTTCAATGATCTTTAGTTAGTTTTTGTACATAATTAGTAATTACAAAATGTAAATCGTGCCTTGTTTTACGTAGTAATAGAACTATCCAGAAATAGTAATAGCCGATCGAGTCTTTTTGTCACATCAAGGCCACTCTGACAGTGGCAGAGAGATTTGAATAGCAGTAATTGCATTGGTGAAATGAAAACCGTAACAGAGATGACGACCGTTATAAGAAAGTTGCGGAGGCTCGTTGCGGACGTTCGACGTTGGCAATCACATATATTTTAAAAGAAGCTAGTTTTGTTCTAGAATTGGTACCTCTTTGGGTGAAAATGAATTCAAGCCACACCCACATAATGAGATTCTGGCACCTATTAGGTGTTCCGTTCGGAATTTCTGACGATTATATCCTTCACTTTTATAAGGGAGTACCCCCAGGGCACGATTACCAAAGTTAGAGTAAAACATTTGTAACAACGAAAACTTTCTTCTTATACAGGCTATGCCATGGCTTTTCGTGGAGATTTGATTCGCTGCACAGTCATGTTTAAAGAAGCAAAGGAAATCAACAATTCGAAAGTACGGGTCCCAGTTGTATTCACACTTAACCACAAGAGAATAACTCCTGAAGGGCAAGGAGAGGAACTATTTACACATTACAACCCTAATGATCCAGGACTCTTCCCTTACATTGGAATGATGGATAAAGGATGCAGCGTCTTGGCTAAGGTAACGTTTTCATTCCCATCAGTATAAAAATCTGAAATAACAGTCCAGAATTTTAGACACAATTCAGTCTCACCAAGAATTCAAGTCAACGAACGCGGACACTTGTGAAAACGTACTTAAAATCAGCAAGCAAATGAATACATGACAACTGAGGCGGACAGATAAATGTTGTTCTTAGACTTTTGAAACTGACTCTTTATTTTGACTTCAAGACGTTTCGTCTACTGCTTAAACTTTCAATCTGAATGAAGCTACGATTATACACGTGACCAAAACGAACGTTGTTTCGCTTCAGTTCAGTAGTTCAAGCGCACATGTCGCGCACATGTTATGGTACATGAAATAATTTTATCATAAACGTTGTTCAGCCAAGAAGGGACTGGAACACAGCACAGTAATCTAGCGTGGTTTCAGGGCAAAATATATGACTGTTTTCCAACTGTGCGCTAGGGGAGTCCATGTACTGTACATGGTCCTAGTATTCGGTTTGTTCGTTAAAAAAACGTTGTCAAATATATTTTTAACTGTCGCATGCGCACTATCGCGCTACGAAAATGAGAGTTTACCCTTAATTTTCAAAAAAAAAATCTGACTGATTTACATATATAAAACGTTGGAAACCGGTCAGCTTTCCATTCAGTAAATTAGTACTAGTAGTAACTTTACTTGATTCTAACACAATTCTTCAGTGTAATGATTTTGCTAACCTCTAGTTTGTGAACAACCCGGGGTAAGACAGTTTTTATTCTTTTCATTGTAATCGATTTTAGATGTGTGCGAAGAACGATGAAGATTTGAAAACTAGCCTTGCGAATGTCTGCCAAGAACATCAAGAACTGAAAAGTAACCTTGCAGATGTTTGCCAAGAAGTTAAACAAATGAAGGAATGCTTGGAAGAGAACAACAAGACCCTAAAAGCTGTGTTAGCAAAGTTGAATGGCAGCCAAGATACCCCATTGTAAACCTGTGCTCATTAGTAACAGAACTCTACGATGGTTATGATTCCTAGAGTCACCGCCTACAATCATGGTCAAAAGTCTTTGGGACACTCGGCACAATTACTATCATAACATGGCAATTGCAGTTGTCCACCACGATGTTTTTAACGCTTTTTAACGCTTCGAGACTCGTTTAAAACCATTCGCTTTTTGCTTGTAATCTTATATATATTCTTTTTTTCTCATATATTTGAATTGTAACGTTATTTTCCTGTAATCTTATAATATTCACACTGCATACATAATGAGCATCGCATATAAGATGAACAACAAACCATGAATAAATTGGCATTCGTAAGTGCAACGGCTCCGACAACATGCTTCAGGGGCACCCAACGACAAAATTTTCTTGTAGGTGTCGGAACGTTGTTTTTACGTTGTAATTGTGCTTTTTGTGCAGTTTAATGGCTTATTTTTAATCGCTAAAAAAAATGTTTCTTTTCGGATACGTTAGCTGAACTTTCAAACATCAGAAAATTTTAGGGATTAAACTCTTATTACCCGAATTTACGAGCTGAATTTGCCTTTCCGAAAATCCTAGCTGACATTTTTTTGTACCCAAAACGACATTTTTATCTCTCCGAAAACAAAAGGCATTAATTTTACCATATTACGAAAGTTTGAGATGACATTTCCCTAACCGAATATCTGAGGCGATTATAGGCCTTCCGAACAGATATTCCACCGAAACGATCCGTTGGGTGCCCCTGATGCTTGTGCATCTCGCTCTTTTGGACATTAAAGTCAAGCTGCAGCTGGAGACAGCATTATATCAGCCGTCGATATATAAACTTGAGTGTTTCAGGTATTCCACAAATATGTATTTGAATGTATATTTTATTGGTAAATGTGGGCAAGTGCTCGAGAGTTTTGTATCTTGTAGAATGACACGCTCGACGGAAGGGTACAAAGACAACGAGATGAGTTGGTTCGAGCGAAGACGGCGGATGGAATTCACAGACGCTTCAGTGAAAATGGGGTGGACTTTCCACCGGTCATGTTGTAGTTTTGCTGCAGATGAAATTTAGACGTTTCAGTAGTCTTCCTTGTTCAGCCTCAGCGGAGCAGTGTGAAGGTCTGTTTGTTTGTCTGTTATGTCTCTCGCAGGAGCATGGTTTATTTGTGGCCGTGGTATATTTTCTCGGCCAGTGAGCACGCGGTCTACTGCCGATATAATTTTTTGTTTTGCAAAGTCGGAGCGAATTTTATACACGTTTTGTTAGCGGGAGTGAATATATTTTCCTATTTGTTTTTCTTCTTTTTCTCAGGGGAATAGTTTGTTTGTGGGCATGGTGTATTCCTGGCGATAAAACATGTGGGTTGTTTGCCGATATAGACGCTCGGGAGGTAATTTTATTTATTGAAATACTTTAAGAATTGTGACGCTCAGTAGAAGCGTGGGGTGAGTTTTCACCAGAGAATTTATGACGCTCAGTAGAAGCGTGGGGTGAGTTTTCACCAGAGAATTTATGACGCTCAGTAGAAGCGTGGGGTGAGTTTTCACCAGAGAATTTATGACGCTCAGTAGAAGCGTGGGGTGAGTTTTCACCAGAGAATTTATGACGTTCAGTAGAAGCGTGGGGTGAGTTTTCACCAGATAATTTATGACGCTCAGTAGAAGCGTGGGGTGAGTTTTCACCAGATAATTTGTGACGCTTAGTAGAAGCGTGGGGTGAGTTTTCACCAGATAATTTATGACGCTCAGTAGAAGTGTTGGGTGAGTTTTCACGGGAGACTTTACGGCGCTCTGTAGAAGCGTCTGATGCTCAGTAGCAGCGTGGCGTGAATTTTTCACCGGACGATTTATGACGCTAGTCAAGTAAGGGATTATGTGCGACGGAAACGTATTAGTTTTCAGTTTACTGTTTTTATTTTTTGATATGGAACTGGAGTTCTATTGTGAAATGTGAAATTCAATTATGATTTCATGCCAATTTGCAAGTAATGAGAAGTGATGAAATGTGATTTGTTGACTATTAACAAACGGTATATTCATTGAAACAATTTGCTCTTTGTTTGTTTGTTTATTTTGAAATTGAAAGGTGAGTTGGAAAAACTTCACCAGACGATGGACCCATTGACCAAGTGTACGGTAGAGGGCTCAGTGACAGTCCAAATGGGACCATAAAAGTAATCATGGAATTTTCTGAATGTTCACTGAAGTTAATTGTTAGCTGTATTATAATAAAGATGATGTGAACTGAACTTGTTTTGGTATTGGATTGTTCTTTGGTTACTTGAATGACTATTCAGTCAGTCTCAGGGTTTTGATGGCTTTGAAAAAGGGTATCTAAATCAACCCCCCCCCAGGATCCCTGGGTCAAAGCTGTCATCTCTCTGCTGACTTGGCGGGGTTTTCTTTTCTCGCGACCCCTATGTTTTAATATTTCTTATAGGAAATAATATTCTGGGCGTGGGAATTTTGATGAAGGATTTGACCAAAAATTGCCCATTGAGGGACCAGTGTCCATTGGGTGGATTCTATGGGAAACCCCGTCGCAATCAGCAGGGGGATGACAGCGAATTGTACGCTTGAAAGTAAAGTAGAGTAGGGCGAGGTCTTTGGTAATGTTACTGAATTACTCTTCCGAGACCCTGATCATTTTAGAGCTGGGAGTTGCATTGTAACATATTGTACTGGGAAAAGATGGCGGAACATAATCCTTTGATAAGGCAAACAGAGGTTCTGGAGTGGATAAGTGGAAAGGTTTTCCATTTCCCCATATTAATATTCGGACTAGATGTTGTTCCCTCAGCGGTCCGACTAAATGTTATTCCCCGGCGCTCTGTTGCGCTATCGATCGACAGTTGTGTTTCTTGAACGTATGCATCCATGTCTGAGGAATTTCGATTCCACCATGCCGTCTTATGTGTATAGCCTCTTTAACCTTACGAATGTACCAATGAGGGTCTCTGTCAATACACGTAACCTCGTTCCGGCACCTACTATCGATACGTTTATAAAAGCGATTCTACGTCAATGATCAGTGATGGGACATAGCGGGTAATCTTCTGTCTACCCAACAAGAACAAGTTTTGAAATGGATTAATATTTTCAAGAACAATATGAAGCATACGCAGCCAAGACTCTGCCTTGATGGCCGTAAGTAGAGCTGTCCGCTTACAAGAGTGCCGTTCAGAGAGTTTCGATTGTAATCAGTTATTCCTAAACGGTAGCGAGACTAGTGTAGCTGGTACTCGTGCAACCATCTCTCCTTATCAATCGCATATTTTCCGTTCAACTGTTATATAGTCACCAGTTTCAAGTTTTGGGGTCAGGTTTGCGAGTAATGTTTGGGACTAAGCTTTGGGAGTGATTTGGGTGTGAGCTTTGGGAGTGAGTAGTTTGGGAGTGATATTTGGGAGTGAGATTTGGGAGTGAGATTTGGGAGTGAGATTCGGGAGTGAGATTTGGGGGTAGGTTTTGAGGATTAATGGAGTATAACAATGATGAGATTGGATAATGTCAGAGTTGACATATCTTATATCCAATAGGCATAAATATAATTACATGTTTTGGAGATTACGGTAGTGGTATTTGGTCTCGATAGCATACCATCAATGGTCTCTTTGTGGTCGGATGTAAGTATTGGGGGATTTTAAGAGCCCATTGATGGTATTCTGAGCTGTGAAGTATAAGATTCCAGGAAGTTGGGAGCCGAATTTTCCCCAATCTTAATAAGATGCGATAATTGTTGCATTGCTGAATAGTATACTATTCACACTGCATACATAATGACATCGCATATAAGATGAACAACAAACCATGAATAAATTGGCATTCGTAAGTGCAACGGCATAGGGAATATACCAAGTGCAGAGTGACTGGTAGTTTGTAGAATGTTCATAGGGGTGTGTTGAGGGTGTTCATTACGCTTAAGGGTAATGGCTAGTACAACATTTTCTTGCCCCACCCACCCACCCACGTGTTCCTCATTTGCACTGCGACTCTTATCGTGTCGCCGAATTTTCCCCAATCTGAATAAGATGCGATAATTGTTGCATTGCTGAATAGTATACTATTTTGTTTCTCAGTTATTTGAATTGTAACGTTTTTTTACTTATATTCTTTTGTCTCTTGGTGTTTTGAATTGTAACGTTTTCTTCTTCTTGTAGTTAGTTCCCTGAAGAAGTCAGGCCGTGCCTGACGAAATATTGGAAAATATATTCACATTTATCCCAACTGCTACAGTTAGCCTTTCTTTGTTGTATTAAAAAAAAATACTGGATGCGGTCATTTTTTCAATATATCGAATTTCTTCAAATCGAAAAAGGTAGAACAACATCAATAAATATATCTTATCAGACAATGAAATGTGCAGCATTCTTGTATTTTTTACGAGTTGTGCTAAATCAAGAGAGGATGATCTATATTTGCTAAATTTAGTACCCGTATTGAAGGCGGAGGAAAATAATTACATGTTTCAACTAACGATTCTTGGACTTCCGGTCTTACTGCGCAAGTCAGGCGGATCGCTTCCCCCCAGAGGTCCTTGTTGGCCGCTCCACCGCTGGACAAGGGTAACGAGGACTCTGGGAACGACATTGTGGGCGAATAGTGAGCCAACCTCGTTCCCAGGCTCTCTCATCTCCTTTGAAAACGAGAGATAAAGGATAACATTTTGAAACCTACAATTATTAGTACCTGTGGTCTATTGTAAATCCGCAAGTCTGATTGGCTCTCTCATCGTTGACTATTTAACAGTTAGTTATGAGCTCGAGATTTCTCAGTATCGCGTGATAATTGATGAGGTCAATCATGCATCAAAATCGAGAACGAATAATCTAATCGTTAAACAGTCAACGAAAGTTTGGGAAGTTTTATATTTCCGCGAGTTACAAAACTTCTCACTTTTACTAAATCCAGTATGATAAATCGATCTGTGAAGTTGATTTCTGTTTACTTACTGGCAATGTAATGTGTTTATGTTTTAATTTAGGCAATTTGGAAGCGCCTACATTTCGTCAGTTGTTACACGTCAACGAAAATGACGTCATTTTTCCGCGGCGCCGAGAAACGACAGCTAGCCGGAAATGCGTCGAGTCCGAATAATATTTATGTGCCTTGAGGAATTTGTGCATCCAGAATCTCTTTGATTTGTTTAATATATTTGTGAAAGTATCACAGAGCTCGAGAATCGAATAAATAAGTGAGTCAAGTAAGATTGGACGTGGGCACGTAACGTGTAGTGGCGAAAGGTCTGGACGACCGAGATCGGCCCAGGCTACTGGTTAGAAGTATATACAACCTCGTCCCCAGGGCCATCTCCGCTTTCAAGATGGCGGGTGGCGCGAAGAAGACCCTGGCGAAGAGCAGGTCACGTGTCTCCAAAAATATTGGAGATTTTGATTGTTTCAAAATGGCGACGGGCTCGCGATTGGCTAATTTTGTGGTCACGTGACCTGCTCTTCGCCAGGGTCTTCTTCGCGCCCACCCGCCATCTTGAAAGCGGAGATGGCCCTGGGGTCGAGGTTGGAAGTATATACTCCGCGTCCGGATTTACGAAACTATTCTAGGGCGAGGCTCTGGCACAGTATCGTGACACAGTAGGTCCGTATCACGGTTTATCGGGTCAATTACACATCTCTAAAGCAATATTTGTAGCTCAGTGAAAAAGATGGCGGGATCCCAAAGAGAATAGGCGAGTGAAAAAGGTGAGAATAACATCTAAGGTACAAATCTACCGATTAACCCATTGACTCAGTTTGAAATATACAGATTTCTTGCGTAAAGTCCTGGTCAAACGGCGCATGAGAGTCGATGATAGTTGAAACTCGCGCTCCCGTTTGACCACCGACTATAATGCACTATCATTCATGCACTATCATGCACTATCATCGACTCTCATCGGCTCTCGTGCGCTCTCATCGAATTGAACCTGCTCAAATTTTTCATGAGAGTCGATGAGAGTTTTTTTCCGTTTGACCACGCCGGCGCATGATGGTTGATGATAGTTACATGATTTAAACTATCATCGACTATCATGCGCCGTTTGACCAGGACTTAAACATTGCTTGAGCATTGATAGGGGCATTTATGGAACAAAAATCGAAACGTCGGACAGCAATAATTTTTGTATTTCTATTTATGGAACAACAAAAAGAATTCAATCGACTTTCAAATTAGCAAATTAGATTGTTCAAAATGTTTCGATTAGCGAAACAGTTTCATTGCCGAGTTTAAAGCGATTCGGTAAATTGTACTGGGCGTTTCTATGCTAGATTTTCGGCACGAGGTTTCGTGCTTCGCGTGAGCATCTCACGGTTGTTGATACTGCGGTATGTTTTCCACTTAAAAACCCAAACTTTCATATCCATGGCCGTTTCTTTTGCGTCACTGATTGTTCAGTCGAAATAATAGAAAGGAGCTCTTAAGGAGCGGATGGCGCATCTTGAAACAGTTGGCCTACTTTTTTCCTGTTTGTGGTTTGTAATCCTTCTCAATCTTCCCCATCTTAGCCATCCTTGTTCCTATTACCTCTTTGATGTTATTCTATCTAAGAAAACTGTTATTTTATGGTTTCCTTAGATTTGAAGGTGACCAATATCTTGACATAGCTTTTTGTTAATAGTCTCCGCATCACTACATCCTACATTGTAGAACTAATCTGAAACAAAATATCGGCTGCCCGTTTAGTTTTCTTTTTGCGTTTTCCAGGTCATGAAGTGAAAATAAGCTCACTTATATTCAGCATTTATTAAGTGCAAGGTTTCAATTTACCCGCTAGGAAAGTCATTCATGATATTGGCTCAAATAACTAACGTAATTAACCATTCAAGAGCAAGAAACAATTACAAAGTGAAACATTGGCAAACAAAGCTTGCAAACCCCTGTTTTTCATCATCATAGTTTTCTGATTTTCTTGTACTTCACTGAAAAAAACATATGCTTCTAGGTTTTTGTTCTACTCTTGTTGCACGTCAAAACGTTGAGACGTATGCAATCGAACTAAACTGCCGTTAACGCTAGCTAGCCTTTGTCATCATGCCGGGCTTAGAAATCAGTTATGGCTGAGTGAAGCTGAGATGATCTAAAATGTTGTTTTGGGCCATTCCGAACCTGCACTCCCAATAACGTAATTGCACTCTATATCCCGGCGATGATGTGAAGGAATTTTGTTTCTCACCGGGTGCTCCTATATACGTTGGGTAATCAGTTGAACTGTTCAGCCCTCCACTGAACCCTGAGCCGTGCTATAATTGTAAAGCTTATCATCAAGAACGTGACGTGACTGTTCCGAAGGGTTTCAAGGGTTGCTGTTGTAAACAGGAAGACGTAGTAAAAACTACGTCTTCCAGTTTACAATAACTGATATAGTCCGTGTTTGATTGTCTATTGAATGCTAATACGATCGTTTACGTCTTACTTCCATAACTGAGAAAATAATCGACCAATTCCTATTTCAGTTCTACTTTCTTCAGTTAAACCAAGATAAAGCTAAATAAGAACATTTTTATCCTTGACGGCATTGCGAAGAAAATCTAATTAAACTTCGCTCACTAATCAGACCTGACCAACTTAGTAGGCACAAGAACTGGCATTCCCAGAAAACGGAGATCACTGATACGTTGACAACTGAATTTATACACGAACACAGCAGACTTGTAAATGTTTTTGGTTTATTCGTATAATACAAACCCACCCGTGGCTTCAAAACACACTCTATATTAGTCGAGATATTTCAGCTACTCTAAAACAGCCGTGTACATCAAATCTAACAAATTTCTGCAAAATCATCTGAAACACGCATGCTAGCGCTCGCCATGGCAACGTTTGGGAGCTCGATAACGACACTCATCATGAATTTGCACTTTTACAGATCGAGTTAAAAAAGCGTGAACACTTTGATTTAATTTTGACATTTCAATTTTGTAGCCACCAATCAGATGCGAGATGGAACCGCAAGGAAAGCAAATTCAGTATGATAAATCGATCTGTGAAGTTGTTTTCTGTTTTGACGAAAAGTATTGAAAATTGCAATTTTGCGTGGCATGGGAAAAATGGGTTTGTAAAAAAATTGTTTTCTCGTCCAGTCGCATTCTGACAGATTGTGACTTACTGGCAATGTAATGTGTTTATGTTTTAATTTAGGAAATTTGGAAGGGCCAACATTTCGTCAACGAAAATGACGTCATTTTTCCGCGGAGCCGAGAAACGACAGCTAGCCGGAAATGCGTCGAGTCCAAATATTTATTGCTTATTCAGCCAGGCGAACAATATTTATGTACCTTGACGAATTTGTGCATCCAGAATCTCTTTGATTTGTTTAATATCTTTGTGAAAGCATCACAGAGCTCGAGAATCGAATAAATACTGAAGTCAAGTAAGATTGGACGTGGGCACGTACCGCGTGTAGTGGGGAAAGGTCTGGACGACCGAGATCGGCCCAGGCTACTGGTTAGAAGTATATACTCCGCGTCCGGATTTACGAACTGTTTTAGGGCGAGGCTCTGGCACCGTATCACGACACAGCAGGTCCGTATCACGGTTTATCGGGTCAATTACACATCTCTAAAGCAATATTTGTAGCTCAGTGAAAAAGATGGCGGGATCCAAAAGAGAATAGGCGAGTGAAAAAGGTGAGAATAACATCTAAGGTACAAATCTACCGATTAACCCATTGACTAAGTTTGAAATATACAGATTTCTTGCGTAAAGCCCTGGTCAAACGGCGCACGAGAGTCGATGATAGTTGAAACTCGCGCTCCCGTTTTACCACCGACTATCATGCACTATCATTCATGCGTTATCATGCACTATTATAACAATAGAGTGTTTCTGTCGAGGAACTATCGGCTGATAGTTGCCCGCGGAAATTTTATGTTCTAAAAAACAAATATTAGCCCGAGAACGAAGTTCGAGGGCTTATATGCTAGCTTTTTAGAACATAAAATTTCCAAGGGCAACTATTATAACAATAGAGTGTTTCTGTCGAGGAACTATCGGCTGATAGTTGCCCGCGGAAATTTTATGTTCTAAAAAACAAATATTAGCCCGAGAACGAAGTTCGAGGGCTAATATGCTAGTTTTTTAGAACATAAAATTTCCAAGGGCAACTATCAGACCGATAGTTCCGAGACAAAAACACTCTATTGTCGTTATTGTTCACCACTAAATTTTCCGCGCGGCGGCCTAAAAACTGAAAACGACATGAATTTATTTATTTCGATTTCTAATTACACACTGCAACGCTTGGAGCTTCAAAAATAGTTTTGCATTTCAACTTTTGTCTCGTAAATACGTAAACTTTAGGTTAAACTTCGGTATTACTTTTTCAAAAGTTATAAATCGACTGAGTGATTTTTCAGTTCCATCTAAATGAAGTATGATTTGTATGAAAAACGGCGGCAAAACCTGGCGCGGGTCGCCAAGTTGAATCAAAAGAAAGCAGGACAGAGTTTTCTTCGGATTATTTCTTCACTCAATCTCTTCTAAAGTTTCATATATTCTGGAAAATTGTGCAAATGATTTAGCACAAAATGGGAAGATCTGAAATAATTGTGGAGCTGAACATTATGTTCATTTTACAAGTCAAACGGACAACTGAACGGAGTCGAAGCCGTGATTTCACTTGTTTACGTCGGGCAAACGCTTGACGAACTGCCGTATTTAAGCTTCATAACCGATATTTATTGTGCTGATTCAAGCTGGAATTGACAAGCCTCTTGGAAATACAAGGTAACAATACCGAATAGGCTAAGCTTAAACTTGTGGTGTAAACAGGCTGTCATTTTTTGGACGAATTTGTGTCGGTTTACCGATCTTTCCGTAAATTGTTTAGTGCTCTTTCATTCGCATTTGTTGTACATTTACAGGAATTTGCCATTAAATATTTCGTTCCAAACTTCGTGCATGCTCATATGTTATGAAAGAATTGATAGAGAGTAATTTCTCACTATTTTTAAATTTATTCTTTCAACTGTTTAGTTCAAAACTGCACAAAACGGTTGTTTTTCGCTCGGGCGGGTACTATCGATCCGGGTTTTTTTGCCCGACGGGCACTATTGCCTGACAGTGTCTCTCCGCGGATGAACACTATCACGTCACGTGTTCGATTTAAGCCAATCAGAATCAAAGAAAATTTAGTGGTGAACTATAACAGACCGATAGTTCCGAGACAAAAACACTCTATTGTCGTTATTGTTCACCACTAAATTTTCCGTGTGGCGGCCCAAAAACTGAAACGACATGAATTCTATTTATTTCGATTTCTAACACACTGCGACGCTTGGAGCTTCAAAAATAGTTTTGCATTTCGACTTTTGTCTCGTAAATACGTACAAAACTTTAGGTTAAACTTCATAAATCGACTGAGTGATTTTTCAGTTCCATCTAAATGAAGCACCATTTGTATGAAAAACGGCGGCAAAACCTGGCGCGGGTTCCGCCAAGTCAGTTGAATCAAAAGAAAGCAGGACAAAAAGTTTTGTTCGGATTATTTCTTCGCTCAATCTCTTCTAAAGTTTCATATATGCTGGAAAATTGTGCAAATGATTTAGCACAAAATGGGAAGATCTGAAATAATTGTGGAGCTGAACATTAAGTTCATTTTACAAGTCAAACGGACAACTGAACGGAGTCGAAGGTTTCACTGCGGGCAAACGCTTGACGAAAAGTGCCGTATTTAAGCTTCGTAACCGATATTTATTGTGCTGGTTCAAGCTGGAATTGACAGGCCTCTTGGAAATACAAGGTAACAATACTGAATAGGCTAAGCTTAATCTTGTGGTGTAAACAGGCTGTCATTTTTTGGACGAATTTGTGTCGGTTTACCGATCTTTCCGTAAATTGTTTTAGTGCTCTTTCATTCGCATTTGTTGTACATTTACAGAAATTTGCCATTAAATATTTCGTTCCAAACTTCGTGTATGCCCATATTTCTTGAAATAATTAATAGAGAGTAAATTCTCGCTATTTTTTAATTTATTATTTCAACTGTTTAGCTCAAAACTGCACAAAACGGTTGTTTTTTCGCTCAGGCGGGCAATATCGATCCGGGGTTTTTTGCCCGACGGGCACTATTACCTGACAGTGTCTCTCCGCGGATGAACACTATCACGTCACGTGTTCGATTTAAGCCAATCAGAATCAAAGAAAATTTAGTGGTGATAACATGCACTATCATGCACTATCATGCATTAAAATATAGACTGAAAACTGCGCGCGCTCTGATTGGTTAAAAACCATGTTTTATCAGAGTTTAGAAAATAGCTGTCATATAAACGGCATAGAGTCTAGCCGTGCATTATTTTCTTATAAAGCACGGCTAAAAACTATAGAGCACGCATGTCCCGGATGTTCACTACGCTCAGTTTATAAAGTTGAACCTGTCGCTTTTCTTGACTCTTTTATCCGATATATTACGAGTTTGACCAGTAATGCTTTACCTGTATTGAAAACGAAGTGAAACTATATCATCGGAATGATTCAGGAGGCGACGAATCATGCAGAAAGAAAATAATTTCGTTCTCGCGGAGAGTGGCACGGTCTAATCGGCCGACAGCATTTTGTAAACAATAGCGATCAAAGTGATTTAGCAAGACAACATGGACGAACGAAAACGTTTAGAGGCAAGAACAAATTATTGTTTTAGTCATAACAGAAGCCAAAACACTCTCGTTTTACATAAAAGCGAAATAGCAGAAGCGGCTCGTGCATTCACTAGCTGCTTTTCTAGACCTCAAGCGTGCATCATTTTCTTATAGAACATAGAAAACCATCTTCTATTAGGTAAATAATACATGGTTTTGGCTTCTTTATTTGTTAACTATCATGCACTATCATACACTATCATCGACTCTCATCGGCTCTCGTGTGCTCTCATCGAATTTGAACCTGCTCAAATTTTTCATGAGAGTCGATGAGAGTTTTTTCCGTTTGGCCACACCGGCGCATGATAGTTGACGATAGTTACATGAGTTAAACTATCATCGACTATCATGCGCCGTTTGACCAGGGCTTAAACATTGCTTGAGCATTTATAGGGGCATTTATGGAACAACAACAAGAATTCAATCGACTTTCAAATTAGCAAATTAGATTGTTCAAAATGTTTCGATTAGCGAAACAGTTTCATTGCCGAGTTTAAAGTAATTCGGTAAATTGTACTGGGCGTTTCTATGCTAGATTTTCGGCACGAGGTTTCGTGCTTCGCGCGAGCATCTCACGGTTGTTGATACTGCGGTATTGTTTTCCACTTAAAAAACCCAAACTTTCATATCCATGGCCGTTTCTTTTGCGTCACTGATTGTTCCGCTTGGAAAGTCATTTCATGATATTGGCTCAAATAACTAAACGTAATTAACCATTCAAGAGCAAGAAAACAATTACAAAGTGAAACATTGGCAAACAAAGCTTGCAAACCCCTGTTTTTCATCATCATAGTTTTCTGATTTCTTGTACTTCACTGAAAAAAACCCCAATGCATATGCTTCTGGGTTTTTTGTTCTACTCTTGTTGCACTTCAAAACGTGGAGACGTATACAATCGAACTAAACTGCCGTTAACGCTTGCTAGCCTTGGTCATCATGCCGGGCTTAAAAATCAGTTATGGCTGAGTGAAGAGATGATCTAAAATGTTGTTTGGGCCGTTCCGAACCTGCACTCGCAATAACGTAATTGCACTCTATATCCCGGCGATGATGTGAAGGAATTTTGTTTCTCACCGGGTGCACCTATATACGTTGGGTAATCAGTTGAACTGTTCAGACCTCCACTGAACCCTGACTGTTCCGAAGGGTTGTTGTTGTAAACAGGAAGACGTAAACTTCGTCTTCCTGTTTACAACAGCAGCCCTTCAGGGTTCAGTGGGGGTGAACTGTTCAGACCTCCACTGAACCCTGACTGTTCCGAAGGGTTGTTGTTGTAAACAGGAAGACGTAAACTTCGTCTTCCTGTTTACAACAGCAGCCCTTCAGGGTTCAGTGGGGGGCTGAACAGTTCAACTGATTATATAGGTGCACCCGGTGAGAAACAAAATTACAGTAACTGATATAGTCCGTGTTTGATTGTCTATTGAATGCTAATACGATCATCTACGCCTTCAGTTCCATAACTGAGAAAATAATCGACCAATTCCTATTTCATTAATAAATTATAAACGTGTAAGTGTTTGAAAGAAAATTGTCCTAGCTAGCTTCTAATCGTCGTTTAACTCGAGCCGTGCGGGAAGATGGTATTCGTACAAACGACTAAATGTATTTAAACACCGACTCTCGAAATACAGAACAACGTATATGTACTTCGCTGGGGTTCAAATAATAATGAATACAGGGCGTCGATAAAGTCCGGAACACGGAACATCCCGGAACATCCCGGAACATTCCGGAACATTCCGGAACATTCCGGAACATTCCGGAACATCCCGGAACATTCCGGAACATCCGGAACATAAAAAAAATGAAAAATTAATTAATTAATTAATTAATTAAAACTAAACAAGAAAGAAAAAAAAATTAAAATTAAACAATAAATAAATAAATAAATAAATAAATAAATAAATAAATATAAAACAAGAAAGGAAAAAATGGTCTCGTCTCCGAATATGAAAATATATTTAGTGGGAAGTTGGGTGGAGGAGGGGGTGTTGGATATAGTGACAACTGACCGCAATGACTGCAGGCTCACCTTTTTAAAATCATGAATATTCAAGGTAAACAAACTCACAGGGCTGTTCTAACTACCCCCACCGGGCCACCCCTGCCAGTTGTTCGCCGTCCGCGGTAGGTCCGCGGTAAGGAAGGCGTGAAAAGAAAAGGGCGAGCCAGGGCCCAGGGGAGAGTGGGAAGGCGGCGCCTTCGTTCTCCTCCCCAGTCCCCAGTCAATTTTTTCCCCGATTTCCTCTTCACCTTATACCCCACTTAGGAGCCTGTTCACAGCCAAATCTCGTTGACGTCCTGGAAAAAAAACTGGCAGGGGTGGCCGGGTGATAGTTAGAACAGCCACCCCCACCCCCTTCCAACGTCTTCTTGAAAAAAATAAAGGTTTAGGATTTTATAAAGGTGAGCCTTCAATCATTACGGTCAGTTGTATAAATTGTATTTTGTTCACTACATATCCAACGGATTGGATATCGATATCCAACACCCTACCTCGCACAACTTCCCACTAATTATATTTTTAAATTCGGAGATTGGACCATTTTTTTCTTCTTGTTTTTCTTTTTCTTTCTTGTTTAGTCTTAATTTAATTTTAATTATTTAATTAAGTTATTTATTTTTTTTATTTTTTCATTTCTTTTTATGTTCCGGGATGTTCCGGAATGTTCCGGGATGTTCCGTGTTCCGGACTTTATCGACGCCCTTGAATACATGTGGTAGAATTTTTCATAGCGGTGTATTCAAAGGGATTATACAAAATTATCGGCATCCAAATTCATTTGATAGATATTTATAGCAAAGGGAACATTTTACAAAAAACCCAAGGAAGTAATGCGGAAAAAAAAGAAACAAATTGAAAATCTTTATTGCCACGTTACAATGTTTGTTTACATTTCTAAACGAAACTACCCTTGCTACCAACAAAGTTTGTACGACCAGATTATTTTCAGATTATGAAATAAAGAAAACTGCCGTCCATCTGTCAGTCCCTTTTTGCAATAAGGTCATTATTGCGGTCGACGAAGGAGATCGCAGACTAATTTCCAGTCTTCTCTCACCTTCTCTCACACAAGCGGGACTTTTTTGAGATTTCGGCTATGTTTCTATCTATCTATCGACACGCATTTGGCCCCCCGCGTACATTTCGTCATCAAACTCGTTCCCAGGTACACAAGAGAGGAAAAGGGATAGAGCCTGGGATCTTGTTGTTTTGTCAACTCGTGTTGGATGTTGCGTATTTTGGAGCGATTTCAACGTCGGGTAAGTTACTTTATTTTTCAAATTAGACATATTATGACATTCAAAAGCCTTGCAGCTAACATTTATCATGTTTTAAGGAGCTGTGTACGACTCCTGGTGCGAATATAAGCCGTAGTTCGGCGCTCCGTTGTCAAACCCGCTCGACGGTCTTCTAGCCTGTATGTCAAAACAACACGAACTGTGTCATTTCACTCTGATGATCATGATTTGTAGTTGAAATATATAACCCACCGAGTTGTGTAGCTCAGGTTTACGTTAGACAGTTGTATAGTCAAGACCGAATCAGACTAGTTCAACCTTTCGAAATTTAATAATGCTATGAGTCGTGCAGAATTGCAGAGACATGTAAAAGCGTGTAAAATATAAGCTTACCTACAACGAAACAACGGAAGGTGTACAAATTTGTATATTATGAACAAAGAGATAAGCTTACTGTTATTTATTAATGCCAAATTCCTGTTTTGTTAAAATTTGTTAGAAAGTTATGTTCAAGCAAAGTTTTTAAATAAATGTCACCGTTGCAATTTTGTGCCTGGTAGTAATACCTTTCTTTTACAAACATCAGCATGACCTATCCATAAATGTAATGTTATATTTAGTGTTATTTATCAGTTAGGTTGGCTATCTCCCAGGCCTTCACTGTCAATTAGCTTTCAATCTCACGAAGCAAGCAAACAAATTGAACAAAATATGATAAGCCTCAGGAAATACACACCGATTTATTCACAATTTCGGACTCACTTTTGGCTCCCTTTCTGTAGGTGTGTGGGGAGTTGGGGGTTGGGCGGGGTAGGGAAGAGACACTTGAACGGTACTTGCAATAAATATTAGAAAATACACAACTTAAATTGATGCATATTCAGAAAATATCATTCCACCAATTCAGAATTATACTTCCTTGACACAATTCTCAATGAAAAGACTATTTCAACCCAATAAGTTCCCAAGACCAACAGGTTTCATATCACCCGAAAGTAATTGAGAACCATCCTCTGTTTGAGATTCACCTGTCGAACGCATTTTCTTAATCTGTGATTACTGCTAGTAAATATAAAATATTTCACAACAGT
This sequence comes from Desmophyllum pertusum, assembly GCA_029204205.1. Classification (NCBI taxonomy): domain Eukaryota; kingdom Metazoa; phylum Cnidaria; class Anthozoa; order Scleractinia; family Caryophylliidae; genus Desmophyllum; species Desmophyllum pertusum. The sequence continues at coordinate 3,461,742 of MU825399.1, forward strand.
CCTCTACAAATAAACATGAATTCGAAGTTTCATTTCGTTTCGAACTTGATACGAGACTACTGACTAGACAGGCTGACGCCATATAAACTCGCAAAACTCAAAACATGATTAAGGTTTTGAAAAATTGAACTACAACTAATCGTGATATTAACGTTTCCTACAGTGTACTTATCAGTCCTGTTAAAATATGTGGAAAACAGAGCGATTTTATGAGATAGGATAATGACCGAGTTAACCGGGTTGAGTTGAGTTTGAGTTGAGTTTGAGTTAAGTTTGAGTTACCGTTTTCTGTACATTTCTTATTTAAAAAGTGTTAAATTACAACAGGTAGCCTAAAATGTGACCACTTTTAATAATTCACATTCTTTCGTGCAGATTGTCCGATCAGAAGCTTCCACAAAACAACTTTTAATTATACATTCAAATTCTTTGTGATCTTGCGGTGAAGATGATCGGGGGGGGGGGGGGGGGTACTCGGATATGTTTTGGGTTGGTATGTGCCGCCCAGGTCTCCAAATTTGGACCCCGTTTTAGAAAGAATTTGCATTCAAAATGATACCACGTTCTAGAATTAGAAATAGGTCAATTTTTAATACCCCATTCTAGAAATTTAGTAAATTTCAATAGCCCGTTTTTGAAAAGTCTCAAATATGGATACCCCGTTCTAGATCAGGATCAGGAGTCCCAAAATCACGATTTGTTTTTTTGGGGCAGTACATCCCCCCCCCCCCCCCCCCACCTCCCAGGAACTATATCAATATGAAGCCAGCATGGAGTCTGCAGTCTTCAGTATTATTTATTTCCAAACCGTGCCCGTGAGTCGGACAATACTTTTTATATCGAGAACATGGCGATTTTATACTGTGCCCAAGCTAGGGGAATTCGTCAACTACAGAATCGCTTGGCATTAGGCTAAACAAAGATCGAATACTATCAGGAGATTTGCGTGAGAATCTTAATTTCAGACTGGCGGGTACGTATAGTGAGGGTCCACAATAGGGTTCCCAGATCCCGCCTTCCCGCCTATTTTTTCTCGTTAATCCCGCCATCCCGCCCTTCTTTTCGTCGAAATCCCGATCCCGCCCAAAATTTTAAACAAGTTTCTGTGTTATTATTAAAATAAACATCACACAAAAGACTTAGGTCCCGTCCACACTTAGGCCCCGTCCACACTTAGGCCCAATCTCGTCCCGCGAACCCGCGATCCTTTAGAAGCATCCAAAAGAATCGTGGGCTCTGGGGACGAGGCCCCGTTCATACGTACCCGATAACGCTAAGTTTTCGAAACGCTCCGTTTTCATCGAAAACGCATCAAAAGCTCCTCATCCACACCATCGTTTACTTACTAGCGTTTTCCCGGTCCATACAAATACGCTCGAAAACGCTACAACAGTCATCTGCGCATGCGACAAATAGATCTAGACGCGCCCAGCTTGTGCCGGCCAGACTAACCATTGATCAACCGCTGGAACCAGTTTATTAGCATGTTAGAAACATGCAGTTGCTGTTAGGAGTCCAGTTCAAATCTTCCACTGCGAAAACTGTGAGCTTCAAGGAACAGATAATGCCGGACAATTATCAGTGAATATATTTTGAAGCCAAAAGGAGGTTTAATATTTTGTTTATTATCCTTAAAATATTTTCTATTCTTGCGTTTTATCTTGACTGACAAACAAATTTCAATCGAGTTTCCGTTGGCGGTTTAACCACAAATATTAGCATTTGCTAACTTTTGTTAACAAATTGCTTGCTCATGAATACATTTCACCAGAAATAGTTTTTGAGGTAAGGCTGTTTCTGGCCATTTCCACAATTGCTTGATCCCTACGTGGACTGGCTCCGAAACCTCTTTTTTAAAATAATGTTCTGACCCGCAACGAATATTTCTTTGAAAATCGCTGAACCCTTGAACAAGCCATTTAACAGCTGGAAGTTTCTAGAAGCCCAGAAGATTGTTTACGTGCAGTTGTTCTCGTAATAACATCTGTTTCGATTAAGTAGTTTCTCCTTTTGTTCCTGCTATAGAAACCTAACGTTTGATCGTGGAAATGTTGGTGGATGTACATCTATCTTTTTGTTTCGGGAGTGCAAAATCGCGTGCAACATTTTGTAAATTTGAGAACTCATTGTTGATATGGCAGGCAGTTCGATTAAGTCTGATGATCTTGGCTTCTGCGATATTAATATTCAGACACAATTGTTTTGTTTGAAAGAAATCAACAGACCGTAATTTGAAAGCGTTCCAAATCTATTGTACAAAACCCCTCTATTTTTAGTAAGGCAGTCTCGTCTGAGTTAACACTAAAGTGCATTAGTTTGTTTGCTTGAGTTTGCACTACGTTATCATCTCGATCTACACTGATCTCTGAAGGTAAGTTCCTTGAAGTTCGTATCAAGTTAGTTATGACTGCAGCTGTATACCGGTATCACTGAAGGACATCACAGCTGGCACGTTTTCTGCCATAGCAGTAATACAGGAGCTGGGTTTTTTCGTCTATCGGGCATCAGTGAACGGTCTTTAACACTCACGTTACTTTTGCTATCGGACATTTATAGGCCCATCGCACACGACATTATCGACATTATCATCTTACTGAAACGATTATAGTAACTACCAGAAACCGAAATACCGTGAAGAACATTTCAGTTTCTACCGAGTTCTACCGAGTTCCGTCAACCAAAACGCTAAAAGACCGCATACCGGAGGGCTGGATGAAACCGCAATATCGCACTTTAAAAGTGAAATTACACCGAAATACCGTATGAATCAAAGGCACTATGTGCCAACTCAGTCGTGAATGGAAGAGTAAAGAAATTAATTAACATAGAAATATGCAGTAGTACCGGGTAAATGTAAGTTGACAGTCTCGTCCTCGATGTTTTTGAGAATCGAGTTTCGAGTTTTGAGTCTCGATTTATTCCTCGAAACAGAACAATAAGATTCCGCGCGGCATTCACGCAAGCCGGTGTATTTCGTATTCACGTCCAAATCAGTGTTGGTCGGGAGGGAAACTCAAACGAAAAGTCTTTAATCGTACTCATCGGATATTCGATAATCCCCGGGCGATAATCGCCAACTTTATGGGCCGAATATTTTTAAAAACAAGGTTTACACAGGGTTTAACAAAGCCATGGCCTAATACGATTTTAAACTGACTGGCCAACCTAAATGTATATATTTAAGCTCATAACCGTACAGTAAACGTTAACCCTGTTTAGAAGGTGTATATAAACACAGACTAAAAAAACATTTAGCGACTTAGACTGACCTGCTTATAAGTTGATTTAGACCTCATTAACTAACTTTTTAGACGTCGTTTAAATATTCGGCCAATTTGTTCGAACTGGTTTGAGTTTTATTTTAAAGCATGTTGCTGTTCGTGAAATAAAATATTTCAATCATTTCAAAACATTCTGATCTTGTTTGTGTAGTCTGTGCTTCGCACGCACAATATAAAATTAATTGTATATGTAAACATTCATTCGTCTTCAGTTCTGTCATACACGAAACTCTTGGAAAGAAAAATACTTCAGTTATCTATGAAGTTGTAATTCTTGGACTAAAATTAGCTACAGTTAAATTATCAAAACTGGGTTTGCTCTCCTATTAAAAAAACATATGAAAATGACAGGTAAATCTTAGTTTTTTGTCCCCCGTCACGCAACGCTTCCTCACACAGTCGTTCCGATAATAATATTTTACAATTATTTCAACCATTCATGCAACTAAAATAACATACATGCATATGATAACATCGTCCATCGCGCTGACTAGCTGAGGTAAGACTTAATAAAAGAAATAACTCAACAAACGATGCGAGTCCATTCGCCAGCGCCAAGGAAATATGGGGGTGAGCCAAAAAACACTGTCGAGCGTCTAAATAGATCCATGAATAGAAAAGATGAACATAGCCACTGAAACCAGTCCTTTGGTGAGTAAATTAAGCCACTTCCAGCTCAAAACAACAGCAACTCGGTGTCCTCGGTGAATCTCATTTGAGCCCGCGATAGTCGTTCATTCGTATAGCGGAGCAATGTCGCTCCCGTGGGTGTCCCCCGTGAGTCAAAAAAGGAATCTTGCGTATCGAAGGTCGCGAGATCGAATCCCGGTGGAGGCACGTTTTTTTTTTTTTTTTTTTTTTTTTTTTTTTTTTTCCCCACAAGTATGAGAAACACAGGTACTAATATCAGTTCGCTTTAAATATATACGCTGGAAAAAAAGCATTGAAGGGTTTTTATAGTTCAGACGCAAGCAAAAGAAAATATCATAGAATTCCATAGTGGTACAAAAGAAAATATAGAATGATTCAGATAAATTAGATTTTATTCATACACTTGGTATAAAGAAGATACAACATTTAACATACTTAAGTGTTTTCCTAAGTCTTGAAGTCCGCAGCTTGGTTTTTAAAAGTTTCGACAGCTTGAGTCTTCATCAGAGCTTGAATCGATCGAAGAACTTCAAACGTGACTCACTTTTAATATTCTAAATGTCTCCTCTTTGGGCGGTCGAGTATTATTTAGGGTTATTTCTTTCAATTTCGAACTCCAAAAGGTGTCTAATTGTAATTGTAGGAGTGAAAATACCGTGTTGAAAAATAGAAGAGATCCGCGCCAGACGCCATTTTGTTTACTGATAATGCATAAATTACCGCACTACGCATACATTATTGTTTACAACTTGTGGCCATCGACCGAGGGATCGAGCGAGGGATCGAGCGAGGGAGCGAGTGAAATTTGTCCGCTATACGCTATAACTTCGTTCATGCTAAGCATTCACTCGTTAAAAATGGTCTGAAACCGCAATACCGCAAACCCCAATGCCCCCCCTGATATAGCTGTTTCAACAAACGCTCAATGGAAATGGAAAGGATTGGAAAGGCCAAGAACGCAGACAAGGCCAGGACATGCAAAATACCATCTGTGACTTGATACCTCTTTCTTGTGACGAAAGTGACGAAGATAGAAATGTCGGAAATCAACACAATCAGAAAAGGACTCATACGGGTCTCACACTAGCCTGCGCGGCTCCATCGCGCTTCGCGCCTCCGACTCCTCGCGCTTCGCGCGCGTCGAACTCCCCTCCCTCCCCTTTATACGCCTGCCACGCAGGCTAGTCTCACACTTACGCATAATGATAGCCTGCAGGCGGTGTCGGACACGGTTCACGTGACTAAATTCGTCCAATCACGCGTCAGCTGGGCGATACTTATGGCGGACGTGTTTTTGTGTCGTGAGTGAGGATAGCTCGTCCTTTTTCGGTCGATTTCTTCTGTTATCGAGCGATTCAGTTCATCATTTTCGGGGATCTGTTAGAGGATTACCTCAGCAAGCTATGGTTCAAGCTATAAGTTCAGGTAAGCATTTTTCGTATCACAATTTGTCAATGAAAACCGAGCTGTCTTGGAAACCTTTGTTTATCATTCGTGTGTAACATGGGTACACATATGGCGTTTTCTTTGCTACTGGTGATCAGTATCTTAGATTATTTTTACACAGAAATGTAGTTGGATAGTTTAAGTTTTATGAAAAGGTCGGCGGGCCCAGGCGGGCCCCGCCGTTTTAACGGTCAAAATTGGACTTGAAGTTGTAGCTTTTTTCGTGTTTCGTGACATGTACTTTTGATTTCGCGGAAGTGATCAGCACGAGTTCACACTACTGTTTTCGAGTTATATTCGTTTCTTTTCACATGTTTAATCATGTTTTTTTTTCCATTTGTTTGATAGGTTTTAGCAGCCTAAATGCCCTTCGTGACAACAGAGGATCATTGCCATGATGCCAAAATATGTTGCTATTTCTTTATATTACTTGTATTGTTATTCAAAACACTGCTCCACTTGGGACCTCTTCCTCCAACTCAGTGTCCAACTTTAGCCAACTTTGATTGTGATTATGTTTATATGTGTTCATAAACTGTTGCTGATAATCTGTGGATAATATCTCTGGAGGCTGAGTTGTGAGAGACTAGCATTTATTAAATCCATTAGATTGTGGAAATGAAAAACAATAACAAATAGCCTGAGTTCAGATTGAATATATTGAATATACAGCAAGGTTTATTTAGTAGCTTGCACTGAGGTTTCAAATGCTTCAAATAAGCATACCGTAAACACCGGCGTATAAGCCGCACTCGCAGATAAGCCGCACCCCAAGTTTAGATTAGCTCAAATTTTGGAAAAAAACTAAAACTAAAAAAGTTCACAGTCGAGTCTTAAAAAAAGCTTTGCTTCAATGAACATAATAAAGGTATACTTTTCTACAAAATTTGGCTGCTCGACAGAAGAAGCTGGTTTCTCAGGATCTCTCAGCCACCTGTAATTTCATCTCCTGTTTTCTTAACCAAAATTTAATTCAGGCACACTTGCATAGTACTTTCTGTGCTCCAAGAGTGAAATTGGGTTAGTGGTCACCTGGCCATTCACAGGGGTGAACACTTTTATTTTGCTGTCCAATCAGACAAGAAATAAAACCACAGGGATAATACCATTATTAGGGTTTGCAGTTTATATATCTTGGATCTCATTGGTTTTCCTGCATGGCAGTCAAATTACAGTGGAACCACGCTTTATGGACAGTTTTGTTTGTCCCGACGACACATATTTTCTCTTATATCAGCCCGCTTAATACAGACACCCGGATATTACGGACACTTTTTCATGTCCCTTTGGTGTCCATATTAACCGGGTTCCACTGTATTTCCAGAATTTTTTGTTTTACAGTCACACTTTCTGATTTGCACTGTTACTGCAAGGGTTTTGTGCAAGTATGACACAAGTTTCTCTAACATGTGATAGCCTGTGAGCTTCACCGGTAGTTCATCCACTCATGTGCAACCCTGGCAACATGAACCTGAGCCTTCTTGGCAGGCCATTTTAGTGAAATAAATGGAAAAATGGTCCCTATAAAGTAAATGACTGAACCCTTGAGCATGAGGACTGCAACAATAATAGAATGTTGCTTTTATAGCCTTATGATTGAAGATGTCACACCTTCATTTTATCCCTCTATGGATGCTACATCTAAAGGTTGGCACACATAAGGGGACTAGTCGCAGGGACCGACTAGTTCCGGGCACCAAGTCCCTTCGTGTGAACAACCCTATGACTTGTCCCATGAATTACGAGGGGTATATTGTAATGGCAAATAAAATAATTCAAACTGGTTGAATTGAAGGGACTATCCCCTCAAATTGTGCTTGTACCCTTGTGTGTACTGAATGAATGAGTGAATGAGAACTTTATTAAAGTGTCAAGAACCTTGTAGCCTGGTAATAATATACTAATTAGGGGACACTGCTAAAAAAAAACTACACTAATACTAATATTAATACAATAAGAATATATATAAGTGATATAAAAATGTTATTGTAGTCTCAGTGATATAAAAAGTGTTAGAATCTTTAACTAATTGTAAAATTATGACTAAAAAATATGACTTGAAGGGCATTATGTGCATGCAACTGGTCCCTGTGACTAGTCATCACCGGACTGTCCCCCTCATGTTCGACTAGTCCTTTTGTGTGTGTGCAAGTGTGACTAGTCCCCTCGTGAGGATATTGAGAAGGGAGGCCGAAGCAGATTTTAATTTATGTTATATTTGTTCATACTTGATATGCCAATTTGAAATATTATTGTACCGGCACAAAACTTGCATACACAAAATGACACACAAAAAAAAACAATCCAAATTGCTGGTCAGGACCTGCTTTTGAGCAGGTACAATGGTGCAATTAAACTTACTAGATAAAACATAAACCTCTGGCACCCAGGGTAATTAAAAAATATGGATCCTGTGCAGTGTGAACAATGCATACATGTAGCTTTCGATATTTCATGAAAGACAGAAACTGTCCAATATATTGCAGTGCCATAATTCCAAATACACACCGAGTGAAGTAGTACAACTATTATTTAGGTGAAACGCTATATTTTCATTGTAAGCTTTTAGTGACAGACATCGATCCAAATTTACATTCAGCAAAACATCGTTCAATTCTCGAGATTTAATTCAATTTATTTCCATGTACTCGTTCACACAACTAGAAGGAGAAAACTGTAGGACAAAATCGGGCGAGTTAAAACTTGGTTTCGACAAAAAGCTACAAGATTCGAACATTGAACGATGAACGAATTACGACATCGCCGAAAAGAACTTATCCGGTCGAATATTCATCGCTAAAGTCCGTTCCTTGAGCACAAATGAAGCAGTTGTAGTCGTGAAGAAAGTAGATAAATATATGGGATGAAACAGCGGGCAGATTTCATCAAGAAATGCATCGGACCGCGGAGAGCTGAGATGTTTACTGATCGCCGACATGTATGTTGCAAATGAGCTCGCGATCGATTTTCTCCCAGCATGCTTCGCGACGCGTGTCCAACACCGCCTGGATAGCCTGCGAGCAAGCTCTCTTGACGTTTTTTTGGGGAAAAGAGAAAGAGCGGGAGAAAGAGAGCTTGCACAGATATCTCAGAATTTTGAATGCCGCCCCTCAAAACAAACCCCCCGCCGTTTCCAGCTGTTTGAGCTGTCAAAATTTGGTCAATTGAAACTTTGTGGTCGTCTCAATTTTCTACGTAACGCAATGCCTTGTATTCGATATCATATTGTTCCCTGTTTGTTAGAAATTCCGCTCTGAGATTTCTGTTGCAAGATTTTGCATATTTAATTACAAAAGCCAGTGTGTAGTATTTCCCAGTATGCTACGAAAAATGTTGTTTCTCCGAAACTACCGTACCATTTGACTCGAGAGAGGTCTCTTTGGAAAGTATTTTCAAAGCGCTGAACAGAAAACAATATTTAGTACGTGCCTCTTCGAAGTTTACTTCCAAAAATACCTGAATTAATTTTTCTGCATGAGTGATAAACACTAAAGCGTCATGCCCACCTTCCACCCCCCCCCCCCCCAAAAAAAAAAAACCCAGAGAGCTTGCTCGCAGGCTAGCATAATGAATAAGTTTTTAAACAGGCTACACCTCCTTTGCTATTCATTAATTGAAACCCGACACAGTTAAAATATACACAAAGGATCCATTTGTACCAGTCTGCCTTGCGCGCTTGTTCAATTCATGCAGTCGCGTAAAAAGAAAACAAATTAAAAAAAATTGAAATCCCGTATCCCGCTACTTTTCCCCTTGCGATTCTCGCATCCCGACCCTTTAAAAACACGAAATCCCGCTCCAGCTCGTAATTGAAATTCCCGCTTCCCGATCCTGTTTTTAGCTCGCATCCTGAATATCGCCACAAAAATAGGCCAAATCCCGCATCCCGCCAAACCTATTGGGGACCCTCTATAGTGTTTTGAAAAACACTTCCCGGCTGCCGCACGTGAACGGCAACTCCGAGAGGTCTCATTGAATTTTGACCACTGATCGAGCGAGTTAGTTGAAATCGAGCGACAAGTATTCGTACTAGTCGCAGCGGTAACCCATGGCTAGCCGTTCCGAAAAGTTTGGGCGGTATTTGAAATCGGGTAATCGACATCCGCACAACAGCTAAAATTATAATAATTTTCTGTCGATCATCTGGGTACAATAACCGTACTGTACATTGTGTACCTTATTCTTACTAATTTTCGCGAGGCTTTATTTTCTCGATTTCAGAGATAAAAGGGCTCAAAGACTCGTCTTTATTTTCGCGTTTTTTGCTACATCGCGAAAACCGCGAAAATTAATACTCGCGAAAATAAGTGAGAATAAGGTACATGTAATTCCGTAATTCCTACGGCCAGCATTTTTTACTGTCGGGCTTTTGGGTTGCGAAGACACCGCACCGAGTGTTGATCATTGTTTTATTTGTTTTATAGCGATGTTTCTTGTTGATAAACATTGACGTCATTTTTGATCACGTGCACCAAAATCACTCTTGCGTGGCCTGTTTTGTGGTTGGCAAAAGAGCTTGCGAGCGGGTGAAATCCTTTGCTTACGGTCGAATTTCCAACATGATTTTCGATATGTTTCAGTACTCGAATTTCCATCAAACTTTCTTATATTGTTCTAGGTAAAACATCAAAATCCGCCTGGGCGCTTCACGAGACAGCTCTGAAACAACAGATTTTCGATCATAAATTACCGTAATATAAACAGTCCACGACAGTCGTTTGAAATTTTAATTTTACTTTATCGAAAAATCATCGATGTGACTGGAAAGAGCACTTCAAAATTAGTGATTTGGCCTAGTTTCAGAATGAAATCTTGCATAGAAGTGAAGCGAGCGTTGATTGAAGAACACTCACATTCCATATAGTTCTCTTGTTTTCCTCGCTTTCAGTGCCAACTCCGGACAGTGTTGTGACAGGGCTCGTGACGTCACGAGAAACATCGCTATACATTCAAAGGTTGACATGTAAGCGCCTCAAAATTCACCGAAAGATCGCGAAAGCCGAATGTGATGTATAATTAAAAGTTGTTTTGTGGAAGCTATCCTCGGCTTCTGATCGGACAATCTGCACGAAAGAATGTGAATTAATTAAAAGTGGTCACATTTTTGGGCTCCTTGCTGTAATTTAAAGGTCAAATGCAACAAAATTTTAGAAAGATTAGTTTTAAGTCGAAATAATAGGGAATATTATGAATAATCATATTCTTAAGTGTGAAACGATTTGGACAAAACGTCGTCGAGATATTCGACTTTCAAAACCGCCTTTTTTTTCGATTCCACAAACGGAAGCGTTCGGGCAAACTTCGGAAAATTATCGGAAATGGGAAGCTCACCACATATGACGTCACATACACGCGCGAGTCCGCGAGAAGAGCGAGAATTACAAAATTCTGCAGTTTCAAAACATCAACAAGTATGGTGTTTTGTGCTGCTTTTAACTGTAGTAACTGTTCAAAATCAGGCGTAAGCTTTTTTACATTCCCTAAAGACGAGAAGAGATGCAAGGAATGGGTGAGATTAATGAAAAGGAAAGATTTCACGCCAACTGCAGCATCTCGTCTTTGCTCCGTGCATTTCTCCCCTGAAAGCTTCGAGCAGAATCTTGAGTTAGGGCACACCTGGGATCTCAGTTCAAGCCACGAAGAATTCGACTGAAAGCTGATGCTTTACCGACCATTTTCAACTATGGAATAAAGCGAAGTATTGACCAAGAATGTCCTTCAAAAAGCACGACGAACACGGAATGCGGTCGTTCACGACGTTCAGCCTTTGCGAAACGCAGAAAGCTAAAGGTATAAAGTCGCAAACTTTCTTGTATCAGGTTTGATTTGACAGATCCACAAACTACTTTTCTAATCTGAGCCTACAATAAAAAGGCCGGCAAATAACGTTTTTATTTGTTTCCTACGTGCATGGTTCTGTGATGCTAGAAATCTTGAAAATCTGTTTTTATTAACGCAAGGTCGCTATAAACACTACCGAAGAAATAAACTTAAGTTAATGAATCCAAATTACAAGAAACTCGGACGATTAATTTCTTATACCGAAATATGTAATTACAGAAAGGTACGTAGCTGCGAAGAACAGACGATGTTGCCTCGAACAGAATTTCACCACTAAAAGCAGCTGAAATGAGAAGCTATTTCAAATTAACACAAAAACCATTCAAAGTCGCAACCGGCAAGTTTTAGGACAATCTTCATTCTTCAATACTCTTGAAAGCATTTTTCGAGTAAAACTGTTTCCTCAGTTTTCTACAATTTCATTTCCCGTGTTAATCTAATTTTTGCATTCGGTCGGGTGGCAATTAATTTACAATTTTCATTTTATGCGAAGCCTCGCCAAACTCAATTCAAGCTTGCATTCAATTTCAACGTACGGCGCAACTATAAATTTATACTTGTCGAGAATTATTTTCTGCCGGGACTACCGGTATCACTAGGTTCTTTCTTGAATGAAACTTAACGGAAGGTTTGTTTAGTAAAAAGGAGAAACGAAAAGCAAATGATTAAAACTAAGGAATTGAGTCTAAACACGGAGATTGTAATTTAAAAACGGTATAGGCTAGCTAGCGCGGGCGGTGAAACTCAGGATTTCCAAAACAACAACAAACTCAAATTCTGTCGGTTAAAATCAAATGAGCACTCGCCTTTTTGAAGGAATGCAAGTTCTTTAATTCCACTGCGTAGTTCTCCATTCACGTGTCAATGATAAGAGAGCAATATAATGTGAGAAATTCAGTAAAAGCTTCTTCGCATCGACCTTCACACATTGCTGAAAAACACGCGCGTGAAAACAAGCTCACCACATATGACATCACAAAAACAGCAAATTCGTTTCCATTCCAAGCGCGGTCATTCCTGGTTCGTTTTCGTTAAGCCGTCGGAAATTCTCGGAAATTCTCGAATTTCGTGCCTTATAAGCGCCACAAATCGCCCCAAACCAGCTTTTGAGGGTTGAGTATGATTGATGCTAGTATAAAGAACGGTTTGTGCGACAAAAGAAAAAAATGCCAAATTTCGTTGCATTTGACCTTTAACACTTTTTTAATAAAAAATATACAGAAAACGGTAACTCAAACTTAACGGCAATCTTAACTCAATCTTAACTCAATCTTAACTCAAACTCAACTAAAACTCAACTAAAACTCAACTCAACTCGTAACTCGGTAAATAGCTGATCTAACAAGACTGTCTTGTAAGTAATGAAATGTCAACAAGGTTGTACTGAGTTATTTTTGGATTTTGAAGCAGAAAAATAAAGGAAAGTGTTTGGCTCAGTTTACTTATATATTAACATGTACAACGTTTCAGAACAACTTGTCCCGCCATTTTAGTAAAGAAGCAAGTTTAAAGATTGAAGTTTGGATAGCTAAACTTTCCTCAGTGTCGTGCGTCGTGCGTCAACACCAGAGTGACCAGACTCGGATGTTTCTGTATCCAGTTGATGTTTAAAAACAACCATCCGTGTAAGTCGTCGCTTTCATTCTCAACTTCAGCGGACGCCATTGCCCCGAACTTTGAAAGTTCAAATCGAACTTGGCAACTTCGAAGCGAACTTTGAAATCAAACTTGTAATTTTAATTCAAAGCTCGCAATTTGATTGGCTCTTATAACAATGAAACCAAGAACTCCGGAATGTAGTTCCCGAGTTCCCAAGAGACTTGCAAACCGGCGCGGCCAAAGAAAGCTGAAATCTGACTGTACGCTCGGGCAGATCGAGTGGATTGCATAAGGACCATAAGCGTTGTGATGCAAAAACAGGATGTAATTGCGTACAAACGTTACGTGTCTGATGTTCAGTGGAGTGGAACTGGCGATAAATACAATTTTAGCCCGCAACCGTGATTCGTTAATTAAATTGAGTGTTTTTTAAATAACTAGCGCAAATTACGATACGATACGATACGAAACCTTTATTTATACACGATTTGTTAAGCTATTCATGAAACTCAAACGTTTGCATTTGTAAGCGAGATGAAAGTGAACTATTGAGAATATTAATTTTCGGCAAACTAGAATGAGCCAGACCCCGTGACACCTCTCCGAGCTTAATATCAAATTCCACAGAGTTTTATTCAGCGTTTTAGCCAGTCGAAGCTACTTTCGCCTCGGTAATAATTAAACATCGATTATTTTCTTGTTTTCAAAACGTTTGTGTTGTCTGAACTTCGCATGCAATATATTATATTTCCGGAAAGAATGAAACAAACAGTTACAAAGTAAACTTACAATGTAAACATTCGCACATGAGTTTCGTACACGAATATTAAACGCAAGACACCACGCAAGCATATAGAGATGTCAGAGATCTAATAACGCACATAGCTTCTGCTGTGCCCTGCTACAGAATAAACTTCGCTTGTCATTCCGTGATGTGCCTACGACCGATTCCAGCCGCAAAAACATCCGAATATGGTACTGTAGCAAATCGCTGCAAATCGTATTCTTTGTTTTCATCTGACGTCATCAAAATTCTAAAATCTAAACTGTTAATCCTACAAAGCTATTATTTTTATATCTTCTAGACATGGAAATCATTAATCTCTATGCAAAGTTTGGTATCGATCCAGTGATTCCCTTAGGAAATAAAGCTATTTGAAATTTGTGATGTCCCGGATGAACGTTTTAATAAACTGTCACAAAAAACGGATATTTTATATCATTTTTAAATTTTCAGACGTGATAATAATTTAGAAGTGGTGTCTAAACAGATATGAAGTGAAAGCTAATGATATTGACGGTAGAATATACTCTATTTCTTGTGCAATTTTATGGCGGCCATGTTGGTGCCCCAGAGAAGGGCACCAAGATGGCGGCGGCATACTAAGCACTGTAATTTTCTGAAAATTAGTTTGGCAATAACTCGGTTATGAAAAGCGCTACAAAGCTATAATTTAGACAAAACGTTTCTTTCTGCCAGTTCTTTTACCTGTTAATTTTCTGATGTTGTTCATGTAAGCAAACAGTTTTTGTAATGTTGTTGAAAACCACCAATATAAACCTCGGCACACTTTCGTGACAGTTCAGGACATTTTCTGCCCAAACTGCATTTTAAAGCTCGGTTCACCCCGAGTAATATCAACGCACAATTATATGCATTGCTTTAGTTCTCATTAATTTTTTGTTTATTATTTTTAATTATTTTTTTTATTTCAATTATTATTTATTATTATTTTTTATTTTATTTTCCGCCGTCCGTTTCCTCACTTTACAGAGTCCCAAAATAGGTAAATAGGCTTCTATTTTTGTGTGTTGAAATAAGTAAGGACAGTAAGAGTGCAATACGCTCTCATGTTTTCCATGTTATCTTGACCTTATATGATGAAATGCGACATAATAGTGGAATAATAATGATGTGGAAGATTGACATTACGTAAGACGAACGTTAAATTTTAAAAAGATTCACAACTGTGAAGTAGCTTATTTACATGTAATGATTTTGTCATACGACAGGTGAGTCATGGCCGACGAGCATGATCGTCAAGTGTCTGTGACAATAAATGATGTTCAAGTCACCGGTGAGTGAATAAAATAAATGAATATAATAGGAAGGAAGAAAGAAAAAGAAAGAAAGGAAAGCCGGCAGGCTCAATTACCAGCCGTTGTTCGGGAAAAATGATCCCACGCCGGTCGCGGCCTCTCCCCGAAGTCTCTTCTCGGAAAGGAACAAAGACCGGACGCGAGAGAGCGGTGGAAATCGAGCCTAGCCGGCCAGTGATGACACCCCCCCCCCCCCCCCCCCCCCCCCCCCCCCCCCCACAAAAATACATGAAATAAATGATTGGGGGCATTTTTATCCGATCAAGTTTCGACAAAGTGATTCACGAGTCTAGGAAGCCACTGCGAAACTGACCGATCAGTTTCAATTACCAGGGTCTTCATACCATTCACAGACGAAGAACATTTTAGGCCCGGTTTAAACGTCGCATTTCACATGTGCCGAATTTTATAGAGTCGCATTTAATAATTCATCAGAGAGTTTTTGTAAAGTTTTGTTCCCAGGCCCCGTTTTCATTTCGAGTCTTTTCCCGCGCTATTTCAAACATGGCGGATAATTCGTGTCAACAGAAGAAGAAACCTCGCGCTAAACTACGTTCCAGCAAGGAGAAGACTGCTTCTGGGAGTTTCTCTTGTTTTGCTGTTGTTTCTTTCGGCGCGAAACATCACGCGTGTCTCGATCTCGTCTTTGATCTTGTCATCGATTAAACGGAAATACTGGCTGGTGGCAGAAAGTATGCACACTTTAAAGGTCAAATGCAACGAAATTTGGTATTTTTGGGAGGACATGATAATGTCCGACCTATGTAACTGAGAAGACAGGTGGTCATCAGTCAGTAGGCTGGCTGGCAGGCTACATGTTCAAGCTATACAAAATGTTCTGTTGAGGGGGAGTGGGGTGGGGTAATTGTGACGAAAAAATTCATCCAAGCTGCTTTTAGACAAAAAAAAAAATACATACCAACATAACAACAAAGAAGATCATACAGGACTGAGAAAGATATATCTTCAGCGTTCTGGGTCCAAAAATAAATAAAATTCTTGCTCAACTCGAATCACCCACCCTCCCCTCCTCAGCCCCTGAAAGTTCAATGGCGTAGAATGTGTAAGAATGTGGCGTAGCTGGTTCTTTGAATTGTTGCGCAGCGGAGCTGTTTACCGAAACAAGGTGAGTATTTCTTCTTTGTTTTATTTGATTACAACATACAAACACATGATTAACGCTAATCCAGGATTAAAAGTTAACCAAGCTTTTAATTTCTCTTGTATAAAAGTGTTTTCTTTGCTAATATTTAGTAAAGTTTGAGATTAGTCAAAGTCAGAACAGAAAGACAAAAATATATAAACAGAAAACCTCACTGAAAAGTTACAAAACTTAAATCAAAATATTCGCGCTAATCCTGGATTAGCTTATAATCGCCCTTTGAACAACTGCAGGTCAATAGCTGACTTCGATCGCGAGCCCGTATCGCCTAGCTAGTGATCGCACGATTGTGTGACTTTGAGATAACCTTAACCTTTGAGATAAAGCATTCTTGAGCAAACCTGAGCAAACTGAGTATTATACCTTGAGCTAACCGAGAATTACCTTGATTATTTCCTTGAGAATTGTTTCACTGGAACTCCGAATTAGTTCTGAGCACCTTAATCTGTACTTAATTTCAGTGGGCAAAACAAAGCTGAAACGAGGAATAGTTTACAACAATACAGACTTGTTGTTGGCATGCATAGCGTTTATTTAGCTGTCAGGGAGTATCGAGGATGCTTCAAGGGAAAATTCTGGTGTTCTATGCTGCTTTTGTTTTACTTCGCAGCGATTTATTTACCAGTACTGAAACGTGTCATTCGTTATTTCGAAATAACGAAAATGAATCGTCTCTGGCTTACACATATATTTTTTGTAACGCTTCTATATCCCTCAATTAATTCGACTTGCCAACAACGTCGAGGCAAACCAGGCCCAGTTGTGACTGACTATGATGTCAGTAAAACTATTTGTGCTCCTCCACAACTTGATTTGTTAGATTTGATTACATCATGATTGAAGTTTACACTGGTTGTTCTGCACATGCGAATAACACCACTTTTCCTGAAAAACATGTTATGTTGAAGAAACACAACAATCAAGAAACTGTTTATTACCAGTACTTGATGCTTTGGTACATCCCAAAGCAGACCAAACATTTAAAAAAATATCTCATAAACAGACAAGCATCTTTTGTTGTTTAATGTTCACATTGTTAAAATTTGCATTGGTTAGAATACTCAAAAACAGGACAACTTTTTTGATTTTTAAACAACACATGTTTCGATCAATCTTCGATCATTGTCAGTTGCAAATGAGCTACATGTACAAAGAAAGTTATAAAAATATTATAGTGAGGCTATTACAGCAATAAAAAAACCAAATATTTAGAAAAAATTGCAAGGAATTTACACTAAATGTCAAAGAAAAAACAAATGCGTCACATTACACCGAAAGAGTTAAATTAACATGATAAAGTTGTTTATTTATTTATTTATCATGTTAATTTAACTCTTTCGGTGTAATCTACATTGTATTTCATTGTTGTAACATTTTTTTTCTTTTTTTAGGGAATGTAAAAAAGCTTACTCCTGATTTTGAACAGTTGCTACAGTCAAAAGCAGCACAAAACACCATAATTCTTGATGTTTTGAAACTGCAAAATTTTGTAATTCTCGCTCTTCTCGCGGACTCGCTGTGACGTCATATATGGCGAGCTTCCCATTTCCGACAATTTTCCGAAGTTTGCAGTTTTCAAATTCGAATATCTCGGCGACGTTTTGTCCAAATCGTTTCAAACTTCAGAATATGATTATTCATAATATTCCGTATGATTTCGACTTAACAATTTTTTTGTCATTTTGGGTTTTACATAATTTCTAGTTGAGGGCCATGGGTACATTATCTGTTGATATTAAGTGTTACCCTCAATAAAAAATAATAATATATATTTTTTTAATAATAATAAAACTAATCTTACTAAAATTTCGTTGCATTTGACCTTTAAGAAAACTCTTTGGGTTTCTCGAGAAACTTTTTGTTTTATTTTAAGCCGTATTCGGGACCGACTAGAGAGAGAAACAGTGACTGAAGAGCCGATTTCGCCAGAGAAAAGACTTGACATCTGCCTTTACAGACTGGGAATTTCCTTTTTCGCGAACCAACGTTTTATTTTTGGCGCCACTCTTTTTCAAGCTTGACTGGCACGTCAATACTGATGGGACTCTGTAAAGTGAAGAAATGGACGGCGGATGGCGGATGGCGGACGGCGGAAGGCGGATGGCGGAAAATAATAAAAAATAATAATATTTAAAATAAATAAAAAAATAATTAAAATAAATAAACAAAAAATAATAAATGCCCAATGATGAGAACTAAAGCAATACATGTGCTACAAATAAAATATAATTGTGCGTTGATATTACTCATGGGAGATGCATCAAGCCATCGACAAATCGAGAATAACTTTCATCAATCGCGAAACGGATTGCGTTACAGTGTATTCATTTCAAACTACCAAATTTAACTCGAATATTCAACCGTAGCTTAATACATTCGAATATCGAATGTTGATTATATCTCTTTCCATCCCGTGAGCCGAGGTGGCTAGTAAATCTGGAAAAAGACGAAAAAGACTGCGATGGCTTTTCATTCAACCAGGACAGTTGACAGCTAACGACCACAGCATTTTTTCTAACGACCGAATTTTTTAATCAAATCACTCAAATTTCTGCGTTGTTTTCCAGAAGTACTATCACCTCTCTCACGGGGATGGAAAGAGATATTTTGTCATTAATCAAATCAACATTCGATATTCGGATGTAAAAAGCAAAGTGAATGTCGAGTTAAATTTGGAAGTTTTTGCATGAGACAGGAGCCGAGGAGCGTGCACGAAAGAATGTCTGCTGTCGCAATTCGAGTCAGATGTTTTTTTTTTCGATCACAATAGCAAGTTTCTGAAATTTCCTCTTCTTGTTAGCAGTCAATAGCAATGAAACATAAGAAACTACAAGGAGAAGATACATAACGAATTATTTGCAAAGTGGAAAAAGCCAAGCGTGACAAGGGTAGGTTTTGTGACTAGGTTGAATGAAAAGCCATCGCAGTCTTTTTCGTCTTTTTTCAGATTTACTAGCACCTCGGCTCACGGGGATGGAAAGAGATATAATCAACATTCGATATTCGAATGTATTAAGCTGCGGTTGAATATTCGAGTTAAATTTGGTAGTTTGAAATGAATACACTGTAACGCAATCCGTTCGCGATTGATGAAAGTTATTCTCGATTTGTCGATGGCTTGATGCATCTCCCGTGAGTAATATCAAGAGACTATGATATCAACGCACAATTATATTTATTTGTAGCACATGCATTGCTTTAGTTCTCATCAATTGGGCATTTATTATTTTTTGTTTATTTATTTTATTTATTTTTTTATTCATTTTAAATATTATTATTTTTATTATTTTCCGCCATCCGCCGTCCACCGTCCGCCGTCCGTTTCCTCACTTTACAGAGTCCCAATACTGATAGCTTTCAACCAATCACGAATGCTGTTATTCAGAAATACATTAAAATAATTTATGCATTCGATTCGGCACATGTGAAGTTCGACGTATAAAGCAGCTGTCGAACTTCTGTCGAATATTCGACTGGCCCAGTCGAAGATGCGGCAGAAGTCGCATTTAATTCAAATCTGTCGAATTTAATTGATTTAAACGTCGAACTTCACATGCATTTAATTGCTGAATTAGATTCGGCACATGTGAAATGAGGCGTTTAAACCGGGCCTTATTGAAACTTCAGCTACCAACAATTGTCGCTAAATATGGCACCGAAGTGCTCGCCAACCCCATAAATCGGTTTCGTTGTCTGTGTCACACCGGGGGTTAAAATCTTGTGACGTCATTAGTGCAAAGCGCTATTGACTGATTGAATTTCAGTTGATGCCGGACTGGAAATGCAGTGTCACCAGGAGCCCATTACCGGAGCGAGCAACTGTAATAGATTTGTGTCACAGCGTTTTAACAGACTGGTTTATTTTTAGATTCGCTTTTCCCACGAATTCCTATTCCCGCTAGACAATCAAAAGTTTTCCCTCTGTAATTATTAATTGGCGTCACCGCGTAACAAAGGACGCAATTAGGTCGCCATTTTTTCTTTTCTTTTATTTCATAACATAATACTCACGTGACCAGAAACACATATTTTCCCAGAAATAAGATCAAACAAGGAATCTAAAAAAATAAACCGGTCTGTCAAAACGCTGTGATATAGGCGTAATATGGGAGTTGCTCGCTCCGGGTAATGGACTCCTGGTGTCACCCAGCACCCCCTGTCTAATAGTGGTAAGTATTATACTGAGAAATCATTCCAATTACCCTTTATCAATTTATCAAACATAACTTTAGCCTTTCTCAAAGTCCGCGACTTCGTCGCTCGGTTTCGTGACTTCGGCGCTAAAAAAGTCGACTTGTGGCAAGTCTAGCATAACTTATAAAAATATTACAAAACATTATGCCAGAAAGTTGGAGACAATCTAATTTCCTCATTTGGTTAATTTACACACCAGACAGTTCTCGGAAAGAGCAAGACGAATCAGGGATACAAAATAATGGGTGAGTATACAACAAGCACAGAATAATACCTTTATGGGTAATTTGGGACAATTTAGCCGAAAATTCGAAGAAGAGCTTAGGGGGTGATTACTTGGCGAATTTCAGCCCGGTTAGGGGGCTAGAATTTTGTTGCGATTACAGGACGAATTTAAGCCCGGGCTGAAATTTCCAAATTTGAAATTGCGTGGGAAGAGTCATCAGAGAATGAGGGGCGATTTGAATAACCGGCAACTTATTTACATATCGGCTTAACGTTTGAAGAACGAAGCTGTTGTTATATTCCATTTTCGATTTGAAATTCGCGACACATCGAATAAGATTTTCGATTTTATCTCCCCTTTTCCACTGGAACCTTTTTCCATCCATTCCAGGAGCGATTTTACAAAACCCGGCAACTGCACGTGTATATAAAAACAAAAGGACCATTCTTATCCAACGACATGCAAATACGTTGCGGGCATTCTACAATTTAGCCAAAACACAATCACTGCGCATGCCCAAGTTCACTTTTCAGCCGGGCTGAAAATTATATTCCGATTACATGGGGGTTTTCAGCCCGTTTGGCCGGGCTGAAAATTCCAGCCCGGTTCCATGTAATCGCTAACTTCATTTCAAGAGGATTTGTTTCGGAAGCCGGCCGGGCTGAAATCTCAGCCCCCCTAAGGGGGTGATTACATGGCGAATTTCAGCCGGCATGAAAATTCCAGCCGGGCTGGAATTTTTCCGCCCGGCCAAACGGGCTGAAAAAACCCATATAAACGAAATGGAATTTTCAGCCCGGGCTAAAAAGTGAGCTTGGGCATGCGCAGTGATTGTGTTTTGGCTAAAATGTAGAATGCCCGGCAACTTATTTGCATGGCATTGAATAAGAATGGTCCTTTTGTTTTTATACACACGTGCAGCCGGTATGCAAATAAGTTGCCTGGTATTGTAAAATCGCTCCTGTCGGTTTTTAAACAAGATGGCAACAGCAAAGGAAAAAAGGTTCCAGTGTAACAAGGGAGATAAAATCGAAAATCTTATTCGTTGTGTCGCGAATTTCAAATCGAAAATGGAATATAACAACAGCTTCGTTCTACAAACGTTCAGCCGATATGT
Source organism: Desmophyllum pertusum (assembly GCA_029204205.1). Lineage (NCBI taxonomy): Eukaryota > Metazoa > Cnidaria > Anthozoa > Scleractinia > Caryophylliidae > Desmophyllum > Desmophyllum pertusum. The sequence goes on from MU825399.1 coordinate 3,483,359, forward strand.
AAATAAGTTGCCGGATATTCAAATCGCCCCTGATTCTCTGGTGACTCTTCCCGCGCAATTTCAAATTGGTGCCCGGGCTAAAATTTCAGCCCGGGCTGAACTTCGTCATGTAATCGCAACAAAATTCCAGCCCCCTAACCGGACTGAAATTTCAGCCCGGGCTGAAATTTGCCATGTAATCACCCCCTTAGTCAATTAGTTATCAGATTTGTATGGATTAATTATCACGAGTGTAATTTTGTTTTGTTCACATCCTTGTGTGTTTGGTATTTATAGCTTTGGCAATATCAATGATGGTTTTGATGTCGAGGAAGAAGGTATGTAAATTTGTCCGTTTCCTTAGCACAATTCAATGAAAAAAGGAAACGTAACATATAATTGATTCAAATTGGGCAAGTATTTGCGTGAAAACCGCTCTTATGAAGAGCGGTTTTCAATTTCAATTTCAATCTAGTGTCGAAAGTAAACGCAGTATTGCTTTGGTTTTACTTTACTACAATCTATGATTGGCTTAAAAACTCGCGGCACATACTCAACCAATCAGATGCAAAACCAAAACCTATTCTCACTGGTCAACACATGCGTATATAAGGGCTAGGTAATCCTAGCAATATCGCCTTTTTATGCTTGCTCCTCGTCCGTTCAAGTTGTAGCTCTTGTCGATGTCGTCCATAAACCTTTGCCTGGTTTGTTTGTCCTCTGCTATGCCTCCGAAACGTTCAGCTTCTTCTTAGGTCACTCTAGCTCCTAAAGTTTAAACTCTTCTGGCTTCCGTCCTTTTCAACGGTGCTGTTGTCGATTTAACAGTTGGCTGTTGTTTCTCCTGATTGCGTGCCAGCTTCCCAACCACCGGTCATGGTCATAGGTCTCCGAAGAAGGGACAGTAGTCCCGAAACGTTTGGATGTTTTTATACATTTTTTAGCGCCAATCATTATATTTTTTTAATCTCAACCCATAGTCAGCATGGGTCCAGCAAGGTTTCTTCGTCTCCTTCTGGTTCTGCTGCTTCATCAGCTTCTTTGGAGTTATCGTGTTCCTCCTGCTCGCCTTTTACGTTAGTTGTATCTTTTATACTTCTGTATTTTATTTTATTTTGCTAGTTTCGTTTTGCCCGTCTGTTAGCATTTGCATATTGTTTTCCTCGTGTACGCCTGGCCTGGGGTGTTGTTTCATTTACATATTGTTTTTCACGTTTCGCCCGGTCTGTTGGTCTTTTCCATAGTTTTCCTCGTTTCGCCCAGGGTGTTTGCTCACTTGCATATTTGTATACCGTATAGTTTAGCTTTAGGACATGTTCGTTTAGTATAGGTAATCGCATGGGCAAAATTGCCCGAGTCGCGCAGCGACGAGGGCAATTTGTAAAAAACTTTGAAAATACAAGTGAAATTAATCCCTAATTGCACGAGGGAACAATGCGATTACTTGTTTATCACATAAAGGGCAACATTTTT